>JASFXZ010000020.1:9165608-9286032 GCA_032209605.1 Mactromeris polynyma | reverse complement strand
TTCTACACTAGTTGCAAATGTATGATCTAACCATGTTCTACACTAGATACAAATGTATGATCTAACCATGTTCTACACTTGTTGCAAATGGACGATCTAATCGTGCTCATTACTAGTTGCAAATGCATGATCTGATCATGTTCTATGCTAGTAGCAAATATGCACACATCCTTTTAATAGCGCAGTTATTATTATACTGATTTAAATGCCTGTATGTGCATACACTATAAACTTGAACTTCTATAGAAAATGTTCAAATAGGATTTCAAGGTGTAGAACATGATTGATGTAGCTTTCATCAAATATTTATTTGGTTGTAAGTAATATTTCCAGTATACTTCACCCAGGATAATGTAATATTACATATTTACAAACATATATCGGATAAGTCAATTGTTGTAAAATAGGTTCAACATATTATCCAAAGTTAATACATATGGTTAATTGGATACTTATAGTATAAATCATGAAAGAAGTTGCGGTGTAATGGATAGAGCACTGGTAGCTCGGATAGCATTTTTGTTGCAGGTTCAAGTCCCATATGAGGCGGGATTTTAGAACGCATTTCGCTGAATATTTTATGTAAGTACTGCATACTTTTTTCGTGTTCGTTATTTGGTTAAAATTATTCAGTTTGCACAGAGACATCAAGATGGTATCACCTGAGAGAAATGTTTATGACTATACGGCTGTATCCTTGGTACCCAGGCTATTCATAACCCTGGGTAAACAGACTGTAATATCTTGTACTCATGAATAATTAATGAGGTGAAATCCAGCCGCTTGATTGGCCGCATGACACACACGTCATGCAATACAGAAATTGCAGAAAAGTTACGGATGAAATCGCGGTTCTGAGCGATTCAAAGAGATCGCAGCTTTCAAATCGTGTTATGCTACCATATTGTCGAATTTGCTGAAAGCTCTTCACAAAGGAGATACCTTCTTTTTTGTTATCGTCCATTTCATTGGTCATGAAATGCTTATGAATATTCATGCATTACGAAGTTGCGCCAGCCAATTCGCCCAGGGTATCATATATGTTATAAATAGCCCGGGTACCGAGGATGATACCACTGAAACTTGCCTCATAATACAAAATTAGGAAGGACAAGATCAAAAATTTTGGACAGAGAAAAAAAGAAATGACAAATATAAGACAGAAAACAAGAGGGCCATGATGGCCCTATATAGCTCACCTGAGTACACTGCCATTCTGACTGAATTAGACTTATGTGCCAATAAATTGGTATAGGTTAAAAAAAAATCCATTCAGCAATTAGGGAGATGTCGTTAATAGTTTCCACTAGATACATATAGGCAATAAGGCAATGCCCCCTTGCCGACCATGTTTTTTGACGGAACGTAATAATTTATGGAATCTTATAAGAAGATCACTGGACAATGCTGAACACCAAATATCAAAGATCTAGAACTCGAATAAACGAGGTCCAACTGAAACATTGGTTACATTTATGTTTCAAGTTTCTGCCATATGAGATTGTATATGATGTATACAGTATGGAATGAAATGTTCTACAGTTTGACACCACATGAATGTATGTAATGATTAAACAATGAGTAATATAGACATACCACAAATTAAGAACATAAAAAGCTAAAGGGACATGGTAACAAGCACATTTCACATATACAGAAAACAAAAGCAGAACAAACAATAAAAGAGCAAAAGAGCGATCTTCCATGACAAATATATAGATTAATGCAATTAATTATTAGCGTTACCCTGTCCCGTGTATGTGTGTTGGACAAAAAGATTTTCAAAGTTTTCACTTTCCTGTGACCTACTCATGCAGCAGACCAGAACAATTTATGAAAGTTTGAAAAAGGCTCACCCAAGGATCATTCCTATGAAGTTTGGACAAAACCCATTCAGCGGTATAGGAGGAGATGTTGTTTAAAGAAAATGTTGACATGACAAGACAATGGACAATGCAAGACCAGGGACATCCAACGATCCTAAATGCTCAGGTGAGCTAAAAAGTATTGTTGCACTATTTGCCACTTCTGTAAGATTTGACCCTTTTAAAAGTTGTGATTAATAATGGACGAGGACTCGGCTATACCCACTTTAAAATCGTGAAGAGCGTTCATAAGTCAATTATATATTTTTTATCATTGGCCTAAATATGGAAAAGTTTAAACATGGACAAAAACTTAATCGTCAATTTGAAATAAGATCTGTGCATTTGATGTAGACATACATTATTGTAAACTGAGTAAACTGATATCTAGGACAGGGAGATAGGACAGGTTACCTTTGGTAAGTTCACATCATCTGTGCAATTACATAAATGAGCTAGGATAATAATTATTTGTAAAACGATACACTGATACATGCAGAGGAATAGTGAGTGCATCAAAACAATAAAGGTAATTTATTTTAACATTTATTTAATCATTATTGTACAATAGCTGTAGCTATTTGTTAATGTATACAAAACTCATATGAGGAGAGACAGATTGTTAACAGTCAATGTACTCAAAGTGTGTTCGTCATATGACGGTGACTTTTTTTGAAAATAATTTTACTGACTGTGCCTTTTCAATTGGGAAAATCAACGCGATAAATCCCAAATTTTGGAAAATAAGGTAAAGGTTTTGCTTATAAAAATAACTTTTCAGCTGTGACTGGTGTTATTAAAACTGTTCCTTAAACAAAAAATTAAAATTAGAATCACTGTATGAGTCGTGTTGAGGTATAATATTATTCATAACAATTTGAGAAGAAATACTTTCAAATTTGAAATACATGTGATACTTCATACAGTACACAATGCACATAACAATATTTTGACCAAAGGGAAGGGAGTGGTGGGTCTGACCCAGGGGAATTAAACAATTAGTTTTATGGGGTCTAATTCCCCAATCCAATAGCCAAGTATTTTGTCTAAATCAACACAGTTGGAGATGCTAATTCCCAACTTCTGGAATCTTAAAAGTCTGACAAACTTCTATTTCCCGGGTCCAAGAATCATTCCGCATCCCAAATTCCAACCTGTTGGAAATCGTCTTCTGTCGAAAGTCCCAGATTTTCCACGTTCCATTTTATAGACAGCATATCTTTACATTATAAAGCGTTTATTTGTATAATTATACAAGTTAAACAACAAAGTTGTAACAGTATATAAGTTGTAGTTCTTAACACTTCCTTAAAATTGACATTTGATCTGGTAATAAATCACTTATTTTATGGTTATTTCAGCAACAGTCATAACTATCTGAAAGTGACATTAATCTGGGTATAATAAGTATGGAAGTGACTCTAATAGAGTAGAATCCCGTTGACTGGAACTCGGTTGCGTTGAACACCCTTGTTGACTAGAACTGATTATGCAGTCCCAATTGAATTTCCTATATAATCTATATTGTTCTACTACTTTTGGTTCGAACTGCCCAGCCTTGAACTCTCGAACCAATTATTCGGTCCCTTGATCATAAAATGCGCTATTTTTCTCAATTTTCGGTCGAACAATACATTTTCTCACCTCATAATCGGATATACTGGCAAATGAGCTCAATTATGACACATTTGTGAAAATTGCCCGTAAACAACAAACTGCTTTGATAAATTTGTTTGCAGCTGTTTGATGATTAATGCAATAATTAATGATTAAAGTGTCATATGTATCTATAATTTCTAAACCGTGTAGCCTGATACTACCCGAGACCGTATAGCTGCTTTTGACTCTGTATGGTTATACGCGTATATTCATTTGTGTGTTTTCTGTTGTATTATTGTATCAAATGTATAGAAAACCCGATATTGTTTTGTATGCTTTATTATCATGTATAATGATTATTTATACGAGAGGTATACATTACAGTGGACTTAAACACTCTTTGACAAGATATATACGTGCCATATTATGCATGCATGCTAATTATTTTCCCAACCACGGTTGACTAGAACAAAATTTTGTCAGTCCCGACGAGTTCGAGCTGACAGGATTCCACTGTATGGGGAAACTTGAGTCACAGCAGTACGAAGGTTGAACTTAATAAATATGGGGATACATAAATCTTAGCAGTATGGAAGTTTTAGTTTACTTATATTGTATTGTATTTACACATATGATTATCATATTTGCACAAATACACAAATAATAAGTTGTACACACATACATACAAAAGGATTGCACCAGAAGTTTTAACAATATCATCTAGGGCCCTCCCCAACAGTTGGCAGATTATAACTAGCTAACAAGTAATTATTTTATTGTGCTTAAGAAAATATAAACTTATAAAACTACAGTCGAACCTGCCTTAAGCGACCACTCATGGGAACAGGAAAGTGGTCTCAATAAGACAGATGGTCTCTTAGGTGGTGTCTGAAGTAAGGATGCAGTCAAGTTGTCAAAAAAACAACATTAAGTACAATGCATTTTACATTTTGTATTTAATATTAATATATTTTAATGCTTTAAAACGCACAGAAGGAGTTCATAACAGTCATGATTTCGAGCCCTGCAATGAGAGGGGTTTAATCACGAATGTCACAATACCTAAATTTGGCACGAATACTGGTTGGTAGCCAGAAGGCAGTCACCGAGAGTAATTAGTATAAATTGTAAGAACATGTTTCACAATCGATGTAAAATAAATAAATTTAAAATATTGATAAAATCAATATATTGTTGATATATTTGAATTGGTAAAGTAGGACCTCCATAATAAGACCACAATTGGGACTCTTGAAAACTGGTCTTATTATTGAGGTGGTCTTAATACACTGCAACTCCGTTATACCGCGATCGGTGGGGTCCAAGGACTCGCGATCGCGTTATATCCGACCGCGGTATAGAGACAGAATACCAACTTACCCCACCCACTCAATATAGCGTTGTGCGTACTATGTTTTCGTATATTTCGTATTTGTTTTAACAAATAGGTAGAGGATAATATATAAAATGTATTTATGTGTCATTATTTGAAACTATTTCAAAACAAAACTCATTAATTATTTAAAACAAAGCTAAAATATGATCATTTCTCTTTCGGAACCGCGATATTTTGGCGGTGTTTGTATTATTTGTTACCCGTGAAAATTACCCCCCTGTGACCCTCTCGCAAAGTACATGTGAACATTGCAGAGTGAGAATTAATTCAATAATTATATCTAATTGTATTTTCGTACCTATCGATATTTATCCGTTATTCGCCAGAACAAAAGAATAATCCATCGCGTATAAATGTTGATTCGACCAACAATCACGCGTGAAAAATGCGATAGCCTACAGTTTTTGCACCACGCCTGGTCGTATCTATATTACATACGTCTAATAAAGCATTTCACGTCAATCAAAATGTGCATTTGACAAAATCAACACCCACGACGGTCGTCCTCTGAAACTAGAAGACGACGCGGCCCCTTTGAAGTCTGCGAGTAGAACATTTTCCACGTGCGTCGCATCAAACATTGGGCCGACTACTTGATCTAACAAGTCAAGACGCGGCGCCTTTGTAGTCTGCGAGAACATTGTTTTTGACTAGCAGCACTTCAAACATTCGTGCCGATCGAGTTGTCCGCTTTTGCATTGACTTAACTATTTTTTGTGACAGATCGAGAAATAGTCGACCGACAATCTAGTAGGTATGTGTGAACAACAAGTGCTGTACATATTAATCGTATTTAGCCATCAGGATACCATTTAGTTTATTGAGGATTAACACTGCTTTGTTCCATGATTGACATCCCCTACTGTCATTCATTCAATTAAAAGAAATCTCGCCGGTTTGCGATCATCTAATTGGTCAAGGTAAGGAGAATAATTGAACGTGGGCGTGTTAGACTCAACATCAGCTACCCCCGTGACGTCATAGATTCAGCACAATCCAAGGTCAAATTACGTTGATGTTTATGAAATGTGTTAACATTAGACGGACATTTGTGTAAATATTTATGGTTATCATAATTGGACATATATCTTTTATGGTGCGTATATTCAGTTTAAGTAATCTTGTTGATTCGCGATCGCATAGTAAAATAAAAAATAAAACAGCACGTGATTTCGCGAAAGAGCAGACAGCAAATCGCGAAAAAATACGATTTTGATCAATTTTTTCTTCCTTTTTTGACAAATATTAGGATTTTTCATGAAAATAATCGGGAGCCACGACGACATCGCGTTATAATGGATATCGCGCTATATCCGACCGCGGTATATCGGAGTTGCAGTGTATTGAGGTTTAACTTTATTAAAAAGCAAAGCAGTGAAAATGGACTTGAAAAATGTGTTCTTAATCTTAAAATGTTCACCCCCTAACGTTAAATTTCAAATGGGCAAAGTAAAAGTCAACGTTTCTACATGCAGTAGTAACTACTAGAGTTATTTCAAACCAGCTGACTATTGAATAGATAACAGAATAACTAACAAGATATGATGTATAATTTGACCTCAAATGTTTATACCATCAGAACAAGGCAAAATGCTTAAGTAAACATTTAGGCCCACATACATAGTTGACATGATAATTTGAGATTAGGGCACCAATCTTCTCATTGTCATATCTACCCCACAGGGATCTGATACTAACTTTGTATCTACACCACAGGGATCTGATACTAACTTTGTATCTACACCACAGGACTTTGATGCAAAACTTGTATCTACATCACAGGAATTTTATACAATAATTGCATCTACACCACAGGGTTTTGATACAAGTTGCATCTACACCACAGGGTTTTGATACAAGTTGCATCTACACCACAGGGTTTTGATACAAGTTGCATCTACACCACAGGGTTTTGATACAAGTTGTATCTACACCACAGGGTTTTGATACAAGTTGTATCTACATCACAGGAATTTGATACAAGTTGTATCTACATCACAGGGTTTTGATCCCAATATTCTATTGGTATACTGTAAAACTATCATAATACACACATAAAAATGCTTCAAATCTCTATGATCTACAGAAGGCAGATAAGTTTTTACACTAAGTCTTCAATGAAATGTATGCAGAGTATAATCATTTTATACAAATATTTAATTGTTGTAACGTCTTAATACTACCATCTTAATTCCTAAAATCTCAGTGGCAGATTATGTAAGTCAAACAACGAGGTTAAACACAGATATAGTATATATTATAGATATAAATTGAAAATAACAGTATTTTTACAAAATGAAAATATCTAGTCATGAAATCCACATTTTAGACAAAAAGTGAAATGAGAATGGTACCTGTTTAGTTTTAGCTTATACTTTCTAGTCATAGAAACCTCATATCTAATTACTAGTCAAAAACTGAAATTAGATGGATAACTGCCTTGTTTTAGTTATATTATTATATATATATTTTTGAATAGCATTGAAATAGTTTGCGGTTGAATAAAAATGTTTGAGTAAGACAATAAATCGAAGTCAAATCTAATGTTAATGAAACAATATACATGTATGTATTGAAATTTCGAGGGCTCATTGCAACACTGTCGTAACTCCTATAAAAATACATAGTAGTTACGACAATGTTGCGTTGAGTCCACGATATGTTGTCATTGTATTGCAGGCATATTGTGACACCCCGACGTATGTATACATCTGTATCTAGTTAATTAAACTGCATAACTAAGTCACTTCTGAAATGTTTTCATTATGCTAGAAAACGAACTCATACCAGTAACATGACATGTATAAAGAACAAGCACGATTTCAATTAAACTACATCAATGCGTTTTCTAGGGACAGCAAATTGTCAATACATGTAATGGGAAACTGCATCGACAAATCATGTAAAATAGTTTAATTATAATTGTTGAAACACCATTGCTTATTTTTTTTTCTGCCTCCAAGATATTTCATGAATCAATAAATTTGGGTATTTATATCATATAAGGCTAAATTTTTTAATAATTTTACTGAAAGGGAATTTTCTTTCTAAGTACGGGAAAAATATATACTTTTTTCTTCGGGGAATGGGACCCAATATCGGCCCCAAATTTGCCATAAAAAGGGCTGGAGTGGGTTTCCATGTTAAGCATGCATCATTGATTTCAATTGGAAATCTTTTCTATAATAAAGCCTTTTTGGCAATGGGAAATTAGGGCCCGTATTCGACCCCATCAGATAACTAGAAAAGGTCCTGTTCCTTCGTAGTTTTATGTGCCTAACTGAAAATACCATTGAGTACAATATAACAAGTGTTTATTTGTTTCTATTTTCAGATAAAGAAAATACCCAATCAAGTCCACTGCTAGAAGATACAAAACTTATAATATACACGTTGTGGACATGTAATACTCAGTTAGAACTACAGATGTATTAAAATGATGCACAAGATTGCAACAGTTTGGTTTATAGTTGTTTTGGTGATAGGGATAACTCTTGCTAGAGATGAAGGAACAGTTTTAAGAGTTGTCCCCCCTCACATTGCTGTACAACCAGGGGAGGTAATAGGGTTACAATGTCAACATTACCCAAAAGACCTTGAAGCAGACATAAAATTAGACTGGTACATGCCGTCTGGTGATGGCCCAATATCAACATTAATAGCAAACCAGTCATATGTAGAACAGAATGGTGCAAGTATTCTTCGTTTTCAGTCAGAAAATGGGACACTGACTATCCAGAACGCTACATTCAGTGATGCTGGGACATATAAATGTAAGGATAAAAATCATACACTCGAGATAGAGTCAATAGTTAAAGTTTTTGTGATGCCATCATACACAACAGAGATCATCGTTGTCTTGGTGATCAATGCTGTTCTTGTTGTTATCTTCATAGCGTGTTCGGTGTGGACATTCTTCAAAGATCGAAAGCCGGCAAATATACAGAAACGTAAACAAAAACTCGGACATCATGAACTTGCTAAAAGAGCCTTAGTAGACTAACAACGGCAAATTGAACAAACAACAAAAAACAACATGAGGTTTTCATTGATAGTACAGAGGGCATAGAGGCTGTGGATGGTCAAACTATTGTCTGAAAAAACTAACCTAGTCATACATGAATATGTTACACAGTGATAATGCTGAATATGTTAAAGAAAATGTTCAAATTTCCGTGAGCCAATCATACATGATTGGTCCTTTTCTTTATAACAAGATGAAAGCTGCTATTAAAACTAGCAAATTAATCAGCTGTGAAATTATACCAACGGAGGTCAGCAAATCAGGATTAATCGTTTCAAAAATATCATACTTTGCTTACTTTTTAATATTTGTGTTTCTATACAATTGTTTTGAAAACTTAGTTTACATTTAGACAGTACTAATATATGTGGAAATACTTAATGGAGATCTTATATTTAAGTCTTTGCCAACCAAATTTTCTGCATTTTAGGGACACGAATGATGCCCATGAAACTCATATTTTTGTATCAAAAATGGGAAAAATTGGGGGAAAAAGCAAAAGTCTCTTGTGGTAAACATACACATTATCAACATATAGTTTGAAACACAATTTTTCATATACATGGCTAAGTTTTACAGACTTTTTTCTGAAAGACTTGAGAAATTTAACATTCAATGAAGGAGAGAATAAATGTTTTGCAGCAAAATATTAGCAATAAAACAGCTGAATTATGCCTTGCAAGTAACACATGAATACCCTGATTTTGTAACTGATGCTTCCCATCATGTATAGACTTAAATAGACATTAGTTGAGACTAGAATAGCATCTTGTTATAATCAAGATTGTAATCATATTAAGCAGAGTGTAAACTTGTAACCGGTTGTGTAATATTTTAATTAAATAATAAAAATATTTGTTCAAATTGTCAGTTGTACTCATTATGCTTTAAAATAACACACCTGTTTTTTTATGAAGTGTTAAAAAAACCACACTGGAATAGAGAATATATATGTGTGTAAACCATGGTCAGAGGAAGAAATATCCATGGAAAAACTTAGTCAACACTTGTACACAACATGTGCCCATAAATTAACACATCAACGATCGATATTGTCCGTGATATAAACACAGTAATATTTCATGCCCATGTAAACAAAGAACCAACAAATTGTATTTAATCAAACAAAGTGAACTAAAATTATGGTAACAAATAATTAAGCTGATTTCATTGAGATGCCAGTCTATTATATTTGAGTATACTTTTGGACAGTGCATTTTAGTGGCCTCATAAAACTCTTTTATATACTAACACCGACAATGTGGCTATTGATACAACTGGAACAAAACATACTACAGTCAAACTTGCTTATGCGACCATGTGCATTGAGTGAAAGTCGGTACCAACCATTTTCAAACCACTCCATGCATTGTCCTCTTACAATCAATTTGTGTTAATCAACTATTCCCTAATAAATATTTTAATCAATGCCGGCCCTACTCATTAGTTAATATCCATTCTATAGAAAAGTGTAACTCAGTGTGATGTGTACTTATGTATTTTCTTTCAATCAACAACAAAAGAACAAACTCGTACAATGTTGTAAAATTCACGGTCAAACCCAAACCTTTTCGATGCAATACAAATACAGTAAAATCTCAATAATAAGACCAGCTATGTGACCCTTGAAAACCGGTCTTCTTATTGAGGTGGTCTTGATATTGAGGTTGAATAAAGAGAAAAATACAGTGCTAATTTTAATGCCATCCCCATGAATCAAGGTTAGCTATACAAAAGGTACGAGTCTATCAATAAGCGCAACCTATCATAAAAATATTAAGGCCAATGATGTTGCGGAAGCCAGAGGTAAAAGACACAAGAATACTAAATAAATAATCAATATAATACTTACTTCTAAACTCTTTCGCTGTTTCTTTCTTGACTTTTCTGAAAAAAATAAAACCCATAAAAAAAATTCAATAACCATTGAGAAATACATATCAACAATCTGATTAATGAGAATATGGTTCAACAAAGGAGATCATTCCATGAGCAACCATGCCTTGTCCCTACTCAAGTATTCATTACTTCTGTAATATTTCAATTCAGTCTCCAATATTAAATTATTGTCAAAACAATGTGGCTGAAGATTAATCAGTTTAAGATTGACATGTTGACAACTTATACAAATCACTCTCAATAACTTGTGTGGTTACTTACCAGTTCATACACATAATTTTACAGATTGTGAAGTTCACCCAAGATGGAATTCAAACTCACAACCTTCAAATAAGAGGCTCTACCCCTTTACCTGTATGTTTCCCATACTACAATACAATAGCTCATGTTTCCTATTATACAACGCTAATATAAAATACAATAACAAAATTTATTCCACAGGAATTCATTTAAGATCAATTTTCAATTCAACAATCATTCAAAACAGTAAGTCAATTACACATTACTACTAATGCTGTGAATTTTTATATTTTATAGAGCTTCAACGATTCGATGCGATTCATCGGAATTCAACTACGGAGCTCACGATTCGATTCTCGATTCATACCATGGTATTTTCGATTCGCTTTATTAGTTCCAGTTCGCCATACTGTTATTTGGTATAGAAATCAGGGGTTTTAGCCATGCTTAGTCACGTCGAAGTCGCTTCCCCTGTTGCTACGTTATTTACCGGAAGTAAAGTTTAGTAAAATGGCTTTCGACGTTAAGTCATGAAAGGTTTCGTTTTTTCCCAATTTGAGAAGTAAGACCACTGTGAACAAATACTAAGTTGTTTCTTTAGTCTATTAAATTTTATTTGCAAAACTCTCAATTTCAATTGGCCTGAAATTAATGCAAAAGCCTTAAGATGAATGAGCTTGCTGTAACATTTACATATAAAAAATTGAATTGAACAAAATCGAAACCGAAGGAAAAAATCGAATCGGTTGACAGTTGAATCGTTAAAGCTCTAATATTTCATAATCTTGAAAAGAAGCTTATCAGCCAAAATAATACTATGAAAAAGTTCTTCCTAGATGTCATTTTGAACAATGACATAGGAATGTTTGTGACTACAGTTGACAACATACCCAGACTCAAAAAGTTTTATTTTCTTCGTCAATTCCTTTTTCTCTGATTCCAGTCTCTCGACGCTGGCAGAATTTGATTTTGCTAAATGTTCATATTGTTTCTGTGCACTCTAAAATTCATAGAATAAAACATGGATTATTTGATATTATGCTACAGTAGTTGCATGTACATGTACTTATATCTCTTTTTCTTGATAAAGGATCAAAACCACATTATTGGCCAACATGTGCGGATCTAGAGGGGGGCAGGGGGTGACCTGGGGTCCAGAACCCACCCCCCTGAGATTTTGGCAAAATAGACTTTTCTTTTTAAAATCCTGTATCCAGAGGTCTTATACTACAAGACCTGGAACCCCCCTGACAAAAATTGCTGGATCTGCATTTGGGCCAAAATATAGAAGAACTTTGCCAAATATATCTGACTACATGAAATACCTAGTATAAAATCATTTGATCTGGTATAAAAAAGTAAGAAGTTTCATAATAAACAAAGAAGCAAATGTTGTTTTGCATCCAGTAAAAGCTGGCGCCATTTGGTGCTATGTGGTACAGAGAGCTTGTTAAATTCCACTGATGACACATAGGCAGCTTTCTCAGACGACATTAATATCTATTCTCATTTAAACATGTTTAAAATTAACAGATACAATTCTATGTATCTAACTGCTTTATTTTTAAGATATTAATACAAACATAATAAATAAGTAGATAATAATGAAATGCTGACAAAATGACTCAGATTTTATCAACATTATACACACCTCTGTAGCAATTAATCGGTCAGACAGTAACTGGCTTTCTGTTTTCTTTGCATTCAATTCTTCTTCAAGGGCAGCTTTCGTCTGAAATGGAGACATGAAAAACTAACATTAATGCAAGACAGACATGTTTTATAATATAAATATCAATTTAAATATCATTAACACAACTGACTGATTGAAAACATTTTATACATATTAAGTTGAGAATGAAATGTAGCAAAATGTTCTAGATGTACCTTTGAATGTACATCAATTGTACTTAGGCTTTAAGTTACATAAATAGCCAGGTACATCAGGGTGGAGCAAGACCCCTCTGCCCCTTCAAGCATTATTTTGGCCTTCCGCAAGCCAGCTGGATATCTTCCTCACATTCTACATCCCGGGTGGGATTCCAACTTGCAGTGGAGGGGCAAGTGATTCAAAGTCAGTGACCATTACCATTTGACCATGGAGGCCTTGCTAAGTTTATTTCTGAAGGTGATAATTCATTCAGGGTAAGCAACTCCAGGGCTCTAGAAATATTTTTCAAAGATACATGTCCCGGACAAATTAAAATGTAAAATTTGACTTGTCCTACATAGGAAGCTAGTTGTCTGAGAATATCGTTCAATTTAGTAAGCTCCAGAATCTAAAATTAATAATTACATTTTTTGTGGGATTCTAAGATTTGACTTACAACTGAACAATTCAATTTATTGCTGATGTTGGTTAGCTTTAAAAACAAAGTTGTCCTGGACTAACTTCAACTCAACTGTTGGTAGCCCGATTGAGCATAAGACTAATCTGGGACGTCAGGCTAGTAGATTTCTTGAGTCCTGAACTCTATGAATGTATGTAAGAAGATATACTGGTTCTTCAGACAATATGGCAAGTAAACATGTAAACATATTACCTTCCTCAAGGGTTCTGTGTCCAGTAGAGCAGCTTTGAGTTGAGTTTCAAGTATTTCACATTGTCTGTAATGTAAGAAATTATAACTGAATGGTCACACATGTCCATACAAGGCCCTCTGTAGCTGTTGTAGCAAGAGGAATCAGTGTGGTTTTCAGTGTTATACGGTTCTAGCTTGAAGTTCAGGGGAGACAACTATGTTACATTTATACCGAGTTTTCTTGGAAACTAATTTTAAATCACAACAAAAAGGTATACATTTATTACATTTACAATTACAGCAAATTAGGAACATATTAATTGGGGTTGTATACTGACATTATCCAATCAAAATCCAAATGATACAAATGATTCGGACTGTACTTGGTCCCTAACCATGGTCCTATATACCCCTTGACATGGTCTGACTTGTCCCCCGACGAAGCCTTAATTGTCAAGTCTGAATTGTCTGTGATCTGAATTGTCTGTGGCCTGAATTGTCAAGTCTGAATTGTCTGTGATCTGAATTGTCTGTGGCCTGAATTGTCTGTGGTCTGAATTGTCTGTGATCTGAATTGTCTGTGGCTTGAATTGTCTTTGGCTTGAAAGATCAAAGATCCAAAATTCAAAATACAGTACAAAGCAAATTTGTAAAAAACACTTAGTTTACCTTTGAAATTTATCAGCTCTCTTGTTGGCTTCTTCTGTTCTCTTACATTGTAGATCAAAATGTATGAACAATTAAGGAAAAAACAACGATCCAAAATAAACAGCCAGATGACATTTCACATTTAGAAATTTGTACAAAATGGTTTGAGAAGAGTTACATAAATAACATAAATAATAATGCAATTCAGGATATAAACAAGTAGCAATTCTGGTATTGCATCTTCAATCAACTGACCAAACAAATTTTCAAGTTTTTGAGGCTAAAAGTGGATATTCAATGACATCCCCTGCACCCTGGAAATGAAGTTCAAGAGCACCCTGGAAATGAAGTTCAAGAGACTCCTTCAACGATAGCATCAAATCTGAAAGTTATTGTTAACCCAGCCCTTTTTTAATGGCAAATATATCAGTAAAATTATTTAAATTTTAGCCTTATAAATACCCATATTTGGTGATTCATGAAGCAAATTTCCTCTATCAAAAGGACCTGCCATACTTCCCCAAAAAACTGAAAACAATGGCTGTAACCCGTCATTGCAGTCTTCACAATAATTTTTTTGAAGGACTTGCCCATTCAGGCAGACAGCTTGCAATTTCCACTTGCCCAAATTGACCTTCACTTGCCTGAATCAAATTAACAGTACCATCAAAATAATGAAGAAACATGTTTTGATGTTTTTTTTAAAAAATGATTTGTTAAATCGGAAACGAAAACTGGTTAACGATAGTTGATGAAAAAGTGCTATTACACAAAGGAAATAGACAAAAATGGAAACAATATTGCATACAACGTTGTCAATTTTTGTGACAGCTTGGATATAAGCTAGTCAGACCATACCACGAACACGACTTGCCCGTTCGGGCAGACAAAACAGATTTTTTACTTGTCCGATGGTAATTTTACTTGTCCCCGACTTCGGGCAATAGGGTTATCATGAAGACTGCATTGTTTCTTTTTGTGAATTGTACAAAAAATCATTCTAATCAATTGCATTATCAGGGGTGTCAATAAGAGCCGGGAGCTGGTAAAATTACCCGGTAACTTAAGCATTATCACCAGGCTACTTTTCTTGTTTGAGTGATCATTATTAAGGGGCATCCCCCCCAGAGACCACCTACTTTTGATGATTTTCCTGCTAATTTAGAAATTAGTGACACCCCTGCGTTATAGAATCTTGAGTATATATAACAAGAAATCTGAACATACAGATATTTTACCACCTGACATAAAATATGAAACAGATCAAGAGGTGAAAGCAAAACCATTCACTCTGGATATGAATAAAGAAATGGATATCCTTGTATTGCTTTCATCCCTGGCAATATATTACTATTAAGGGGTCCACTAGGTGCCAAATCTCAAGGGTCATTTTGATAATTTTTGACAGGATTTTGCCATTTTATAGCCAAAATACTTATAATTTAGAGAAAAATTGACCCTTCAGCCAGAATCCTAGGGGTCAAAATGTGGCTTTTTGGAAATTCCAGGGGTCAAAGGGTCAACTCCAGGTTCAAATGGAACTCCTGATATATTCATATTTCAAATCGGATCTGCACTCAATTTAATACAGCAAAGGATATCATCACATTTTGCTTTGAACTTCTTAATCAACAAACTGAAATGAAAGCAACAGAAACACATCAGAGGACAAACAATATCAAGCAAGAAAATATCAATGGAACCAATGAACGCCTCTTGAAGTATATACATGATTCATGATGATATGATCATTGAATCGGCACACGCCGACAATATGCTGATCTCCTCTTGGTAGAGAAGCTTCCCATTAAGTTTCAATGAATTCCAGTCAGAGGATATCGAGATATAGCATGGAAATGAATACAGGACATACGGATGGATGGACGCACATACTACTGCACCGTCGGGTAGGCAAAGCAGTCGTTATATGCTCCTTCGGGGAGCTTCCTTCAAGCAAGAGGGCCTTGAATAGTGAAAAGTCATAAGCTGAAAACAGTATTTCTTCTGATAAGAAATCTATGCATTTGAACCATATTATCTGCTAAAATAAAAATAAGTTACAGCCATTATACCTAACAACAGATAAAAGAGCTAATTAACGCAAGAGACATAAACAGAACATTCAAATTTTAAGGCCAGGACGGAAAATCTTTTTGTAATGTCCTTTCTAAAGGATTTTTTATTGCGCTGGGTCCATTGATTAAGCAAAATGTCATTTAAACAGGCAGTGATGTGGAGGGCTTTTGCCCTAATGAACCCAATTTCCAATGCCAAGTAAGTAAAACCCCTAGAAAAAGACCTGTGAAATAACATCATTGTTGTTCCCTACTTTGGTCTTATACATAGAAGATCTTACATGAGTCATTAATTTTTATTTTATTGAATTTATTAAACAAGTCTTCTAAACACATTAAAAATGAGGCTTTGCCGAGCTTTAATTGGTTTTAGATGACGAGTTTAATAAATTCAATAAATAATATACATGAATGTAATATTCTGTTTACACAAGAGAAACTGATTTCCGTCATAATGTTACCTTGACCTCCTAACTGCAAGCAAAGTGTGGCATATGTAATTTGGTCTTAGGTAAACAAAAGCTGATGCAACAAAAAGTAGTTCCGGCAATTTTCTTTTTATTATTCAACCACAAGATACGAGTTCAAAAAATTATTCATATCATGTTCAAGAAGAAGACTTTAATTTTCAATGAAATAAAACTGTCACACACTGTCAACATCATAATTGTATGCATCTACTTCACGCTTATTTTGCTTTGACATCATGCACGTGAGTTGATATTTGACTAGTGAATTATTGAAAATAATTCATGCATAATATTATAATTCCTATCCTTTGTTATGTTATAAGCACCATTATCTGTTCTATAATTCAGAGAAAAACTCAACACAAATAAGGAAAACTGAAGCCTTACTCTGTATTGATAATCTTCTGTTTTAACCTGCCAAAGTTCTGACAATGTTCCTCCTTCAGTTGTTTAAGCTCCTGAAAAATAACAACATAAACTTAATACAAGGGAAGTTGGCATTACCCTACCTAGCAAAATTTAGGTGGGTAGGTAGGTAGGTAATTATTTTGTTTAAATACTTTTTATGGTCATTCTAGTATAAACTGTTTGTACGTTGCTAAAAAAATCCCACCCATATCCCTCAAATTATTTTTCACTGGGGTAATTTTCTTGGATAGGTAGGGTTATGCCAAACAAACAATTTTTCAATTATGACCTGACATGTCTGGAAAGTCATTTGGTGTTTTAAAAACTTTGAAATCATTCAATACACAAAGAGCAGAATTTGTTTCTGTCTAATAAAGTTTGGTTCCTTTTTAAGGACTCCATTAAAGTCCATTCAAGCAAGTTATTAAGTATTAGCTTATATATTTATGTCAATATATACATCTGCTACATTTGTCATTGGCATTAAGGTCAATTCCAAAGTAAATACTGAATCAAGATATAAGTTGAATAGGTATAAGCTGCATCCCTACATTACATTTGTCAACTACGTATGATAATAGAGCTATAAAAGCACATACCTAGATTCATTTACGCAAAAGTTGACTTATAGAAAACATATAGTCAAATCTTACTCAGGACTACTTACCTGTCTCAAAGACTGACAGTTGACACACCAATCAGGAGCCTCAGTTGACAATCCTGGGGCCACCAACTCATCAATATCATCCAACAGATTTTCCATTTTTTGATTACTCAAATCATCTGCAATATAATCATCAAATAGAAGCTAAATCCTGCACAAAACCTTCGCTAATAACTGTTGTGTTTCGCAAAGTTTGCACTCGATGAAAAATGAAGCCTGAAATCCATGGTTATTAATTTAATTTCCAACTTCAGAAATTCCTTGATGCTGGCCCCGATGGGCTAGTAGTTTGTGGTTGAAGATCCATTTTGTTCAGAAGTAGAGAAAAAATAACATCAATTTGTGATTGTAACAAATTGTTAAGATCAATAATACTAAATAGTGGCTTATCATTTTTAAAAACACTCTTAAGATAAGTTTTGGCTGGTAAAAAGACATGAATACAATTAGATCATCACAAACAGGAAAGAAGTGTTAAGTTTCACAAAAGTGACAATCTCCGACTTAATTGTTCATCTCCAACAGACTCTTCCAGCAATGCTGCATAATTGTCCATATATAATTGTAGTCAAAACTACTGTTAGATGTCAATTCTGTACTTATATCATTTTGTAGGGCTGTCATAGAATCAAATGTTTGCATATATATGGATTTAATATTGACCCAATCTATTGATTACATCTTTAAATTCAGGGCTTTTTCTAAAGGTAAAGTTCCCACTGGTCAGACTATCTGAATTCTGACCCATTCCCAAAACCAAATATATGTTTTTTTTCCCAATCAGAAAAAAACAATTCTATTCAGAAACACCTATGAAAAATCGTCTACTGGAGCGACCTGGTATATCTTGGAGGTCTTAGAATAACTGTGGCCATAAGTAGTCAATTATGTTCATCAACAGCCTTGACAAGTGGAGCCATCACTGCTTGATTTTATTTCATGAATTAGCAATTGCATAATTTACATTATCAGGGAATTTTTTTTACAATAAAAGATAAATTGATGCAGTTAAGAAAAGTTATAAATTATTATTGACTAATTGATGACAACACAATCTTTTTTCATATTTTTCATGACAGTATAAAATATGTGCTGGAAATGGTGCATAAGTATGGCTCCACTAATTTGAGGTACCACGATCAACCACCTTCAGCCCTCTAACACTGCTGCCACAAGTAAAATAAATGAAGTACCCTCCATTTGGTGCTTGAAGTTGAACCCACAACCCCTCAACATTAGTACGCTCCTCAACTGACTGAGCTAACAGTAACAGCCCTGCGTTCAGTTACGGCTGTTTTGTTTTGTATCCTGGGCCCACCGTATCGCATTCACTACAAAAGGGGAACCAAATTGCAAACATTAGCAGCAACACCTTTACTGAACGCAGGGCAGACAGCCGTCAAACCTACACCACAACATTCTAAAATTTAAGTTCATTCAGGGGAGGTAACAGGACATTTTCACAGTAAAATTAGGGGCGACAGGCAATGACCTTAACTGTCAGGCTGGTTTTATGTTATGACCATAGTTTACAGTAACATATCATATATATTCCAGACGTATTCAATTAGAAACTAGGCTCATACCTTTGTTTAACCTCGTGATATCACAAAACGTAAATAAGTTCAACAAAAATCATCACGATGATTCAGACGCTTTCCGGTGGGTTAAGTGTAAAGTTCCGTACAGTCTCGGGTGTGGCGCGATACCGGAAAAGAGCTTGTTCCAAAGGAAAACTAATTTAAGGAAATCTCAACTTTAGTCTGCTTTGTTAAGTATGATTATCTAATGATACATTACATAAGGAATGACATAACAATGCGATTCGGGAAACTATTATGAATTTTGACATGGATCGTAATCTTCTCTTGACCTACGAACTTGACATATCGTCTGGCAGAGAAAAACTTTATGGATCAAAATTTATGTGTTATGGGTGACATTTTCTAACAATCTTTTTCTTAAAAGCGATGAAATTATGGTAGAATGAACTGATTCGATGGTGTAGAAAAGTTTCTCTTAAAAAATAACTCGCATAAAGGGATATATATAGATTTACTATATGGACGGCCATATTCACGAAACAGAGCCTCTCCACAAAGTTCATTGGATACACGAAATGAAATCGAGTAGGGAGGGGTATAGAATAAAACTAAAAAGAAAGGGGAAAGGGAACAGGAAAGATAGGTTATAACATAAACTATCAGTGATGGGAAAGAGGGACATTAATTATAATAAGACATGTAAGGTTTGTGAATTTAAGTATAGCTCTCTAGTAGATGCACAAGTATACAGTTCAGTTTGAGATCAACATGTTGTGAATATGTACATAGGGCTAGATCTAGCGACTAGAGAGTTAATACAATCAGATATGTAGGATTCCATCCACTAAATTATACATTAAGTCACGGTTAAGTGCAAGGATGGTATGTCATTCAACTGATAAATAGGCCTGTATTCTTCCATGTTGATTATCGTAAGTTTTCACTTCCATAGATTTTTAACAGAACTTTGAGTCACGTGCAGTTCGTGAGGGTTTCATGTTTGAACAGTGAACGTATCAGTATTGCAATGCTTACATAATAAAATCCTTACCATCAAACCATTTCAAGAAACAGATGGCATCCACTAGATCTACAAGATAAATGGACGCTTCAAATACAAAACCTGTATTTCCTAGTGACGATATTTATGACGTCGAGTATTTACCCAATGAATATTTGACGTCACAAACTTAGCGATTTCTCGGAAATTTCTCTGTTTTATTTATTTAGAGATACAATCAGTGGCGTCGCGACTGGGGCGGCAAGGGCGGCGGTCGCCGATCACCCAATAATTGGGCAATCAACGGTCATGCTTCTATCATAAAACTGAGATGTTTCATGATTTTGCTGCCGATAAGTGGTAAGCAAAAAGGAGAGGCGAAATAAACGGCGGATGCGGACTTGTCACTAGCGGTCTCCAAGGCGACCGTGTATTTCAGTGTTATCCCAATAGTTAATTGATATGGTGTGAAAATGTAGGGTGTTGATATGTTTAATTGATACAAACTGTCAAACCCGCTAATCGGGTGATCGACGACCGACATGGGTGATTAACTTGATGAACTAATTATGAATTTAAGTGGATTGTCTGAAATTATTAGTAAAAGCGGCTAGTTTTTTTAAAAGCATCACGTACCCTGAAAAGGTATACTATATGATTAATGCTTTTTACTCCAGAAAACCTGCAAAGAAAAATACATTCCGTGGAATTCGAATGTCTTAAAAATGCTAACATTGAAACTTGATGAACCAAATCAACCTCACAACTTTCATTTTCTTAGACGTTTGTTTGGTAAAAAGGCACCAGATCAGCGTTCATTTCTGGCAGTATGATTCCAGAATTTCTCGTGGCTGATGAGGTATGATAAAGACTTATTCTTTTGCTGGCTTATTGCTTGTTCATCGAGACGCTACTACTGCCATGGACTTTACGGTGTTGCAAATGACTTTATAAGAGCAAAGGAATCGCGGTCTTGTGTGTTTGAACTGTAAAACATAAGTTGGTAATCAAATAGTTAACGCCGTGTTGATTCAGTATCTATAGATGTATTTTGCTATTGCAGATTACTAGTATAGCTCTATATTCATGAACTGCATCGTGTTTACCTGTTTGTATTTTTTTTAAAACTTATTTCCCCATAATTTTACAAAACTCAAGAATCTCATTCAACAGAATAAAGATCTCAAAGGCTTAGAAATATTATAACTTCATTTTCATCACTAAAAAAAAGCTTACAGTTGGGAGGGAACACCCCTCCGTTACCCTCCCCTTCGCCGCCCCAATGTTCAAGACCGCGCGACGCGCCTGAAAATGAACATGGACCTGTTAATACACCTGCCCTGCCCAAAAAATCTGTACGCCTCGAATCAGTTAAAACGCAGAAAACACTATGTAAAGGGAGGCTACTGCGTATCATAGCTTGCCCCGATACCTGATGCGCTGGAGCGGAACCAGTCCAATTTCTACGCAGTACATGCAGAGTAGTTTCCCTTGACGGAAACAGTCAAGCGTAAACATAAACAAGGAAGATGGCGACAGGGGGAAATACATCTATGGATTTGGATAAATTTTCATGTTCTAGTACAGTGAAATTCAAAAAGCTTCTGCCGAGATTCAAACCATATGATACTCAAAGACCAAAAGGTCGAAGTGGACATTGCATGTGTGCAGATGAAGCCAATATCTACGTTTTCGGGGGATACAGCCCTATGGACGAACGAAACGGCGTATCAAGTAGTCGAGTGTTGCCGGAGTTATGGAAATTTAATTTTGCTAGCCAAAAATGGATAAAAACACCGTCACAAAATATACCTGATACATGTGCGTCAGCGTCAATAGGAGTCCTCCACAAACAAGTGTTTGTCTTTGGTGGCACTGGTTACCCATTTGGACATACTATGAGCAACACTATAAAAACATTAAAGTTAAATCAGGCATCCAGTCTGTCAGCCGCCGGCGAAGATTCGGGTGATAAGGCGAAACAAAAATTTCGCTGGCAGTTACTCGAGACGAACGCAATGTCGTACAGCTGTGGCGGGGAAGACGAAGACTTAACTCCACGTCCAGCGTACGGACAAAGTTTAATATTTCACAAAGATGCGTTCTATGTATTTGGTGGGGCGGTTGGTTACTACAGCGAAGCAGTGTCTGATCTGCATAGGCTCAATATACATGATACAATGGCTTGGGAGAAGCTTAGACCTACTGGTAAACTCCCTAGTGGACGATACAAGCAGGAAGTAGTGAAAGACGAAGAGAGGTTAGTTGTCATGAATTATATATCGAGGGTTCAGCGCAACACTATACTATCACATATATAAATAGATAGGAGTTAGGATAGTCTTGCGCTGAACCCTCGATATATAAATCTCATTATTGATTTCTCGCAGGATTAGTTAAGTTTAAACTGATTTATTTTACATGGCTTGTGATAGAATTATTACAACTTACATTAATAACCATTCTCGTTGACTGCTTCCTTGGTTACTAACCAGTACTGGCACCTAATTCAGGCATTACGTGCACATAGTTAATGGTTCCACCTTGATCAAGATCCGTTCGAACCCACAACCACCTGAAGTGTCCTCAAGTTTAATGCATGCAGTAGGAAACAGTGTACCAATAAAGTGCATAGGGAACACTGATCACCTCACTAGTCTGTCGGTCATACCATCTGAGTATAAATTATTTAAACCATTAATAAACCATTTATTGAATTATCTTGTACAAAATTGTAGTGTAAACATTAAACAAACTCCTGGATTGTCAGAAGAAATAGTATTTGGGCTGATGATAATTGATATCAATATCATACAAGTGTGAGCTGTCGAGAAAGCTTTGATATCAATTTGTTTTAGCAGACCTGAATTGTTGTAGAGATGGGTTGTCTGTTTAAAATAGTCCTCATGCTCTACATTGTATTCACATCTGTAGGGGATCCATAGTCCAGTGGTAACGCACTTGACTAGTAATCCAGGGATCACAGGTCGATTCCCCGCTCCATCACTGACAGTACTAACAGTCTTTCGGACGAGATTTTAAAAAACCGAGGTCCCGTGTATGATGCTTTACATTGAGCACGTAAAAGAACCAGGGGTGCTTCTGGAACTGAGGCATCTCCTGTATCATGCACTATCCTCCAAAAGTCTAAAATGACTAAACATTCTTCCGGAGCGTCGCCCATATGGGAAACCGGTGGCGATGATAAATAAACGCAAATACAAAAACATTGTATTTAGTTGTAGTAGTTTATCTGAGTTGAACTTTTTCTATGTCAATTCACCCAAATTCATGTATAACATATTGTACTTTACTCACTTTTTTTTTCATGTAAATGAGTATGTAAATGATTTGTTCATAATGTATTATACACTTATGAATATTATAACAAACATTTGAGTAAAACATTGTTAAGACTGAAAATAAGTTATTAATTTGTTTTATTGAAATTTATAGGTTTTATGTCCTTGGAGGTGGACGATTACACCATGCAGAAGGCTTGGATAAAATATATATTTACCATACTCTACGCAATCATTGGACAGAGGCAGTTTCATTAGCAGATTCCATCCATGGCTATCCTAGTCCTAGATGTAGCTTCGGTTGTGCTCAGGATGGTAACAATGTGTACATCAGTGGTGGCAGACAGTACAGCTTGAGTATTGACCACAAATCTTTGTCTGATATCTGGCACTTACATCTTACAACTCTCCAGTGGACGAAATTACAGATGAAACTTCCAAGTCCGCTGTATTTCCACAGTGCTGAAATCTCTCCAGCTGGGCATATGTATGTTTTTGGAGGCGTACACACTGATAATTTCAGAGCGCCAGATTTGTATTCTATCAGATTGCCGCTTACCTTGCCAAAACTGTCGGAACTTTGCTGGGATAAAGTTTGTGCAATGGGCAGAAAATGCAATCTCATGTCCCCGTCAAACCTTACAGAGTTAGGTGTTCCTTGGAATTTCATTGACAGAGTTCAACTGCCTTCATCTTAGTTTCTTATTAAAAATCATCAAAAACTTCCATTACAGTGCAGTTCCTCAATAGCAACACTCTTTTGACAAACAAAATTTGACTGTTGTTGAGAGGTTGTCGCTTAGGAGAGGGTAAATTGATTGTAAATTTTTCTACCAGAAAGTCGGATCTATTATGGAGAGGTTGGTGCTCGAGAGAGTGTTGCTGTGGAAAGGTTGCATTGTATATGAAGGGATTGATTTGGTGTGTGAATGTTTAATATACCAGTATATTTATTTCTTGCCTGTCTAAATTGTTATGTGAATACTGATAGATTATACATGATAGTTGTTGGTTTAAGTAGGTCTAAAATATTTGTAAAATGCTTTTATTTAATAGATTTAAAAATATTTCTGTTTTAAGAAAAAAAAATTTTTTTGTAATAGATAATCAATTTATCTATTACCAGTGCTCAATGTTCAATTTTAAGAGCATGCTGTTTATTTACAAACATCTGTTTTTATCATAATTTTATCACTTTTCGGATTGCTGCTGTTTTTCATTTTTTTACATGGTGTGACAGTTTTCGCGTGTATCCAATCATTTATCTAAGTTCAATATTTAATATATACTCGGTACATTTAATAACACATGATATGGAATTTCGAAAGTTTCATTGACTGACTTTAAGGATACAAGAAAAGAACTTGAGATGATATTATTGCATGTGTTTGCAACATGTATAATAAATTTCATGACAATCGTCAAGTATTTTCATAATCAATGAGTTTCAAAAGTAATAAAATTAATTTTAATGAAGTAATTTTGGTATGGTTGGTAAAAAATTGAGTGTAATTAAATGTACAGAGTATATTACGGAAAGTTACTTTGATTCATTGTCTCAGTATGTGCCTTCTTATGTTTTATAAATCTTATTTTTGCGCTGAACTTTTATATGCTTGCCTGCAGGTTTTGCACATATACATTATTGTGTTCATTACATTTTTAGCAAATACATTGTCTTTAGATTGGTTTTAGATTTTTAAAAGTGTACATGTAGAAAATTGTTGTACAATTTTATATTTTGTATATATAAGAAATTGTTCTTATTAACAAATTTTAAATATTTCTATGTTTTTAATTGTGCTATTTCATTGATAATACAGTAAAACTTCGAAACCTCGAACTGCCATCGGACCGAGCAATTAGTTCGAGCCATCTACCTGTTCGAGCCATCTACCGTATACGTGTATATGTACAAACTGACTGTCACCTGTGCAAGTGTACTAAGCATGCTGAGCGCATGGCATTTGTGTGTTGTTAGTGTTTTCATACTGAATGCACGTCGATCAATAGTCACAGCATTATTCATAATTAAAAAAGAAATGAAAGAAAACTAAAATATATTTAAGTAAATGATTCGTTTATTTTTACACACATGAATATTATACAGACAAGATAGTAAACAATTACGAAGTTCTATTTTAAGACAAACAGTACTAACACAGTTGTCGTTCGTGGCAGACATACAAAATAAGCTTAATGTTTCGTAAGATATTTAATTGATCCATTGTCACATAAGTACATGACTTGTACACTGTATTGTTTATAGTGCAACCATCAAGTAATTATCACTACGTGCGAATAACATGTGTCACCAATCTTACCTGTCATCAAATAATAAAATATCGCTTGGTCCAAGAAAGGTGAGAATTATTGTATTGTTCGACCTATCTGGGGTGAACAATGAATGAAATGGTATCTAGGGACCGCAAAACCTGTTCGAGTGTTCGACCTATCTCCGTTCGAGTGATCTACTGTTCGTTAATATGAAATAAGAAGGGGTTTTGCCGGGACCTAAGAACCTGTTTGAGGTATCTACTGTGTTCGACCCAAAACTGTTCGAGGTTTCGAAGTTTTACTGTATATTAATAATAATATGAAATTTTCATTTGTAAAAAATGTTATTTTAAAAAAGTTCTGCTCATTTTATTATATACATGTATTGCAAATTTTAGCTAGAATTTTTAAATTCATAGTCACGCATTTTTACACTATACCGGTATTTTATATTGACATGTTGATTTATATTTGTTTTATATTTGGTGGGTAGTATGTTACAATGGATGCTTTTAAGTAACTCTATACATATTATTTATTTATTTATTAAAGTCTCATTAATATACATTGTACATAATACTAACTACAACAACTTTATCGTAAAAAATGTATATCACTACTCAAATTGAGTGATAAGAGATGGTGCATTCACATCTTCCATTTTGAAATCCTGGTGGTTTCTCATCTTTGAGATATTGCACATGAATAACATTAGCCCCAGTTACAGGTTTATCTGTTAATTTCAAAGAAGTCTTTGTGTGTCAATTCCTGACATTTTCATAGATATAGGCGGGTAGGTAGGTACATTACTTTTTACGGTAATTCAAGTTTCAAAAAAAAATTCACACTGACACCTGAAAAAAATTGGAGTAAGGGTCATTTTCAGAGGTATGTAGGTCTATAATGCCAAACTATGCAATTTTTAAGGATGACCTTTGGAAAGTATAATTGTTTTGATGTTTCAAAAGATTTTGTCTTCAAAAAGCCTCTTGTAAGGTTTGTTATATCTATTAAATTGGAAATTACTTGGTTTCAAGTTACAGTAAACAGTTATATTCGTCAGGTTTATCTGAAAGTAAAAGTCTTAGTTTTTCAGTCTTTTAGTTGGAAGCAAAGTCATTACATGTGCAGATTTACAATTCATTGTGATTGGTACTTAAGTGAATAAAATGTTGAACATGCTTTGGTATCATACAGACTCAATTTTTAGGAAATCACATTTTGCACAATTATGCAGATTTGTTCACATATGTTCAAATAAAACAAGCTCATGCCTGTCCACCATATATAAGATTAACTATCTAAGATGATTATTTTGCTGACATAATGGATGAGAATAGTGCAGATAAAGATTATGTTGATAACAGATTTATTTGACAGGTTTGTTTATGTAGCACCTTAAATAAGTGTTATAGCCAGTTTTATACATAATATTGACATTTCTTGTATTGAAAACCCTGAAGGGACTATGTGCATTACATCATTGTGATATTCTTTTGTAATAGTTTCTGTATTTCTTTCAAGCTTTATTTCCTTGTTATAAACTAATGTTATTAGTGCTCAGCATTTAAGAAAAACCTTGCCTTTGGCTAAGTAACAAAATGGAGTAATGTATACGTTGTACATTCAAAGATTTAATATATATACATATATATCTTTATTAACAGACTCGGCACACTCATGCTTTGGTTAAGTAACACAGAACAGCACAGAGACAGTCAGGGCATACATACAAACATACAAACAAGCATACATCTTAACATCAACAAACAAATGGTCTTATGTAAATATTTCAAAATATATGTATTGTTCTAACCCAATTAGAAAATAACTAGGAAAGACAAAAACATCCCAAGTGTAATCATAACCATAAAAGCTTACCATTCACTTATCTTTAATGGGACATTTCATTTTCTATACTATTACATGTACTTCATTTTTTTTCTACACAAAAATTTTGTTGGGTAAAAGGACTATTATTTTGCATAATGCTGAATAAATGTTCTTGCAGTATACCCTCGCATTGCTTATTCCTATTATATAAGAATATAACACATTTTCTCTAATTTTGGTACGCAATTAAAATTCATTATTTTCAATTTTAAAAGACTTTATGAGGAAGATTTTTTCTATGTATTAGATGTAAAAAATTGAACATTTTATATCAGTTAAAAGTAAAAATGTTGTGAATTAGCTTACAGGATACAAATTTGGTCACATTTGAAGTTTACTTTCTTTTTCCTTTGTTTTGAACATTATCTGTTCTTCAAATGCTATTAAAGTGGCATCGCTTATTTAAAGTAATTAAATGTATGCATAAAATTGATATACCTATTGGTAGATATGACAATCATGTGGACAAATATTTTATTTTGCTGAATTTGACATAATTTGCAATAAATAAGACATTTGACTCCTGACTTTATTTAAAGTCCCTAAGCAACAAAAGCATAAAATGTTGAATCTTTCTGACTTGAAATCATGAATGAAAAAGCATTGTTGATGTTATGAAACCTAATGTCATTCCTTGTTCGTCATCAAAATGATAAATTTGAACATGTCAGATTTGTCTAATCCCTACCTTTGTTTTGGTGTCTAAAACATGCTACATTTGGTTCTGAAATGTGTTGTTTCCAAATTATAACCAATCTAGTAAAAAGGTGATTTATGAAATGAAATGCAACTCGGGTGGTTTGGCGCTATCACATATTTGAGAAGAGAAGAAAAAATATTGTACTGCTTTGAAAAATAATGACTGAAAGGGAAGTAATTAGTGGTATCTTAATGTCACTTTACTGTTATTGTCTCCCTTTAGTTTAGCAATATGACCCAGAATGATTGAAATTGTTTTTTTTTTTTTTTGCCATTTCAATATTGAAGCAACTTATCAAAATATATTTGTTGGCAAAAATAAATAACTTTTTGGAAGAAAATTTACATTTTTGGAGGTAGTTCAATTGTAATTCACAGATATTATGGCATTTATTAACAAGAAAATCAAATCGATTAATATTAATATTCTGTAAGTGGTTGACATTTATTCTCCAGTGTTATTTGAGTGTTGGGTTCTGTTAATAAATCATTATATATAAGTACTGATTTCATCAGTCATCTAGCAAACTGTTGAATCAAAATTTCCTCTCAGCGATTTATGCTTTTTAGAGAAAATGTTATTTGTTAAATTTATTTATTTAATGTTTTTATATAATTCTTTACATGTACTACATGTATGTGCTTATGAATGTACATGTACTTAATTTATGTTTGGTTCATTTCTGTATCATGTTATTTTGTTTTTACCAGGTTGTATTTATCGAGGTCAGTTGACCGTCCCGGCTTCCTTGGGTTACCAAGAAATAGGACGATATTTTAATATTGATAGAAATGATCACTTTTGTGTTTCTTGTTTACTGAATAAAGATATGCTGGCTAATGAAGAAGAGTATCATGTATTTTTGAAATGTTCTAGATTCATCTACATTCTGAAAATGATTTGTTTACTTGGTATACTGGAAATACAGATATGGTACCAGGTACATTTCTGTAATCTTATGGCATCTGCAAATGTAACTCATATTCAATCTATTGCTGTATATGTTCATAAACTCATGCTAGTCATAGCTTATAGCTGAATTGGAAAATCAGAGGTCACAACTCTTATATATATTTATACATATGCTTTTTTGTTAAAATTTGCTTTGTAACATGTATTACAGGGCGGAGGCCTTTTATTGAAATAAACATTTAGTTTGTTTGTTTGAAGCAGTACTAGCCTGTTCTTCTGCAAGATACTGACAGCCCCCATATGTCTTGTTTGACTTATAATTGCCTTTTACCTTTAGGATAACTTCAATTCTATATCATGCTCTTGATTTATCTCAGATAATTATATTTTGAGTATTTCATGTGAGTTATATTCGTATACTTGACTCTTGACAAACCTGGTATACATGTATTCAGTATTTGTATTGGCCAGACCAATACTTTTGTCCTTTAAATGTTGTTGTGTGTTTTTGTTAATAGATTAGATGGAATATTTAAATGTTTTGATAAAATCTTATGAAATAAAATGTTATGATATTAAAAATTGACTTGTTGTTTTGATTAACCAAAGAAAGTGGTTGAGTAGAATGTATGGGTTAAAAAATGTCATTTTTGAAATGAAAAAAAATATTGAGCTCACATGGAAAGAATAAAAGACAGCAATAGATATATTTATTATTTACTAAAGTATCATTATTGCAGACAAAGTACATACATGTACTACATTTAAATTGCTACAAGGTACCATTGACATTTATAATAATAATTATGTGAATTGTAAGATACTTGGTCACAAAAGGAACGATACATACTTCGAAATAATAACTTTTGAAAACTTAAGTGTATGCATTCGTTTGATGAATGCATTGCTGTGTAAATTGTCTCACAAGGTTATGTCGGAATTTGAACCATGTCCAATTACCCATACTACAGATACATTAAAACCTAGCTTAAAGACCACCTCAATAATTAGAACACCTAAACATTAAGAACACAATTTTCAAGTCAATTTTCACCATTTTGCTCTTTATTCTACCTGAATATTAAGACCACCTCAATAAGAAGACCAGTTTTCAAGGGTCCGTTGGGTGGTCATATTATTGAGGTCTTACTGTACATCAATTTTGATGATTTGCATGAGCTCCACACACTGTCCCTGCGTTATTCTGGGCTTGTGCCCAAATGATAGAAAAACACCAAACATTGATAAGTTAATGTGGCATGAAAGCAGAGATTTAATGAAATTGGTGATGCCTATTAGCCCGCCATCAAATTGATGTCGCTACTCACTTAGGAGTATCACACACTATAATAACGCATCTGGGAAGATGATACGGGAGAAGTTACAATGGTCATGTTGTAGACATATCTGGAGTTATAAAGATTCGTTAAAATTTATGAATTAAGTTGCAACCGAGTTTAGATTTGTAAACGTGTGTCGCTTTTGTACCGTCCGGATACGGTTTTGGAACGGGTATTATCCTCACTTTAGTATTAATCACGCTTTTACAGATAAAACGATAGGCGGAAGTGAGGTGTTTGTGAAACAAAATCGATATTTTCATCGTAAGATTAATCTAAAACGATTCAAATATGGTAAGTTTCGCCCCTATATTGATATAAATATGTAAAATAAAAACAGTGTTCTTGCTCAGTTGTTCCTCAATTGTCATATCTCTTGCCTAGTCATATAAATTAGACCCTACGTATACCTTAGTCCTGACTAAGTAAATTCACATTTTGACATTTTCCGGTTATGTAGGGTCTTATCGGCTTCCTATCATATTCGAAAATGCTTCATCACATTACATAGGGCCCGTTTAGACATTATGTGCAAAGTGAAAGTAAAAGGTAAAATAACAACATAATGAATGGTTATGGTTAAATGGGCATGTAATGATGTAAACGTCCATTATTTAAGCCTAATCTCTTGCCAAGTCCACTGCACTTGCTTCTCTGACTGTGCTAGTCTCAACTGTTTGTTACGCATTGTCAACTACAACAGTAGTAGTAAAAAAGGAAAAGTGCAAAACCATCACAGCATGAGTCAACACAGCGGTCCCCTGATTGAGTGACATTTATGCTCTTCCATCCCTAATCAATTCAACCCTCTAGCCTACTGTTATTTTTGAGACTTGACCACTATGGACCTTCAAACTGAAGCAATCTGTTAGGTTTACCCGAACTGTTAATCCTCAAACTACAGCCAATACGCCATGAACGCCCAGAAATCGCAGACGACTTTTAGACAGCTCCTTGAAGTCCTTCTTACAAGATGGATTCCACAATCTACGTCATCTCCCCTGGTTCTCGCATAGATAAAACCCATGTTAACCGATCCATGACCAAAACAGGATTCCAGGGTCACTACACGCCCCCCGACTTTATCTAAAAGAGCTGTGGTTACCCCTAAATTTAGAATTTCATACAACCTAAACCAAAAAAATACCAAAACCTCTGTCTTCATTGTTAAAAAAGTACGGGCAAATGTAAACCCATTTTGACCCTTAACTGTAGTATGGTGCTCTACTGACTGAGTAGTCTTATCTCGTGCCACTGCAGCAGGGTTTTCCCTCAAACGTATCAAAAAGGGGTGCCAGGACCTCAAACTCAGGTATATTTTTGGGAATCCCTGATAATTGTTGCGGGTCCCACACATTAAATTGATTAACAAAAAACGAAGATCACTCACTGGACCCATTAGATGTTACCAGATGTCAATATTGCAAGCTCTGCAATGATATTGATATATTTAATTTTTACCAAAAAGAACAGGAATAAGCACAATGTATCTAAAATGCATATCATGCGATCATTTTTGTGGTACCTCAGGATGCACAGTCAGTTGTAAATTATTGTTTTTATGCGAATCCTACATTCAAAAATTGCGTCTTTGACACCAAAAACCTACGTCCAGGTAAATGCCTGCAGCAGTTTTCTTGTACATAGCATTACTACATAAAATAATACACACAAGAAGGAATTTGTCGACTCTTACTCTCTATCTCTCGGCACAGCATATACATGATAATGATGTCACAGCAGGGGTTACTTTCAGTAAAGGGATCCTTTTTCAGTCGAAAATAGTATGTGTTTTTCCCCCATTCGGAATCCAAGCTTTTTTTAACAAGCTTAATCAGCTGCCAGGGTTTATTTTGGCTATTTTACAAAGTTCGCACAGTCTGGAAAAGTCCTTGAATTTGAAGCCTACTCCTTGAAAAATACTTGAATTTTGAAAAAAAACATACACAATTTGGTAAATTGTCCTTGAATTCTTCTGCTGAGCATAGAAAAGGATAAATAATAACAAACATACCAACAATGTTAAAAAAAATGTGAAAAAAATGACAGCTATTTTCGAGCCGGCCTACCGCCGAGTAGGTGATATTATGGTTATACAGTACGGCACGGTGGCTGGTTTTATGCCCTCTTAAGTAATTCTTACTCTGTAATTTTATCCGTGCTGCTGTGATAGTCATCTCGGGCGATAAACTTGAAAAATATAAATTTTTAGTCCTTGAAAATGGGGAAAAAGTCTTTGAAAAATACTTGATTTTTTTTTTGGGAAGTTCTGTATGAACCATGTTTTAAGAAGATGGCCCCTACCCTTCAAGTTGGGAATGTTTGCATGTTCAACGTAAAAATTGGGAACAAGTCTGGAAATTACGGCAAACTACATTGTAATAGGAATAGAAGTGAAGGATGTAATGATTAATTAATCAACAATTGCTATTTATATAAACTGCCTTAGGGAAAAGCCTCTAATTTCTAACTTGTACGGTTGAATCAAAACATTTTCTTCAGATTTATCGGGAATTTTACATTCAAATTTGGAAAAATATATACTTATTGCGGAATAATGGCTACAAAAACAGCTGAAGAAATACTGTGGCTGCAGTAATAATTACTGAGTATACTATACTAAAATGTGGACTGTTTTGCAACTACACATTCCCAAGAAGATCAAAGGCTTGTGGTATCAGTACATTAGTATTGAGCAATTTGTGGTATGTGCACAGTTATTAAGGACCAAAATTTATTCTCAGCTGGTCAGTAGGGTTTTCCAACTTGGTCAGTTTTTTTATAAAATGTCTCACAACAGCATGTATTTCCATGTTCTGTAAGCAAGTACGCTTCGCAACTTCTGCCCTAGTTTCATCATCATGACATTAATTTCACACTTTAGTATACGGTATGTTGTTTCTTCATTGTTTCCTTCACAAATTCATGTTATCCTGATGCTTTGTAAATTGTAGCAATGAATCCAAAGGATCCTTAGAAGTGTACATGTTGATTATTTTTATATCCTCACATCCCGAAATTTAAATGGAAGAGTATGCAACCTTTATGTCTATGCTTGTGATAGTTGTAACTAAAATTTTCTAAAATAGCTGAGTTTTACCATGAAATTGTATATGGAGGATCAAATTAATTACTTATTCCTCAAATCTTAATAATCGACAATTAAGCACTGGCCTAGCCATCTAGTCATGCATAATTGATTACATTTCGTAAGAAAATCAGACAAGATAACAAGAACGTGAATAAAAGTGTGCACATGAAAATTAAATGAAGTGTATAAGAAGTATCATTGATGGATTATTGATAAATCTAGAGTGTAAGCATAGTAGTTTATGCCAGTTGTAACAAAATCATGATACATATTTAAGCAACAATCCTTGCATACATTGTAGTTCTAAGCTAGAATCCCTTAAACTATTCAACATTTATGAACGATATTTTTCGTCAAATCAAAGACACTGCTATGTAATTTTTGCGAATTTCCCGGTTGATGTAATTCTGTGAATTATGATGGGTGCCATAATGTTGGCTTTATGAAAGTGTGAATCATTGTATTGTTGAACATTTCTTTGTTATAAATATCACTGTTATTTGGTTGCACTGGTCAGAATGATTATTGAGGTAAAAAAAATAGGTTAAGTTTCTTTCATCTAAAATTTTTGTAAGTTTTAACAAAATTATCGAAAAAAATTGTCGAAGTATATCGTTATTTAATAAAACATTGCCCAAGCATGAAAGACGTCAATAATGAACACAAAAATAATCCTTAGAATGATACTATAATTAAGACAAGTTGCAAAAGAAATATGATAAACTTGACGATTTTTAACAAATTATAATTTTAATATATAAAAAAATATAAAAAAACAGTTGCCACCTACCAGTGCATATTTTTTCAGTCGGTAACTAGAAACTAATTTTTTAGACCCAAGTTTTGTTTGTTGATGATAATCAATATAAATGTTTACTATTTCTTTCATTTACAGATGCAGTTTATGTTATTGTTCAGTCGGCAAGGCAAACTGAGGCTGCAGAAGTGGTATGTTGCCCATCAAGATAAAATGAAGAAAAAAACAACAAGAGAACTCGTCACCCTTGTTTTAGCTAGAAAACCAAAAATGTGTAGCTTTTTGGAATGGAAAGATCTTAAAGTTGTTTATAAAAGGTAAGATTGTTTTACTATTGGTTAAAAATGATCGTGACTTTATCAAAATGTACCTATTATAGTAAAACCTCAATAATAAGACCACCCTTGGTACTCGTGAAAGCTTGTCTTCTTATTGAGGTGGTAAAAATATTGAGGTTGAATACTGAATAAAGCAGTGAAGATGGACTTGAAAATGGTGGTCTTATTATTGAGGTGGTCTTATTATTGAGTTGGTCTTATTATTGAGTTGGTATTATTATTGAGGTGGTCTTATTATTGGGGTGGTCTTGTAATTGAGGTGGTCTTATTATTGAGGTGGTCTTATTATTGAGGTGGTCTTATTATTGAGTTCTCTTTAATATAAAATCAATACATGTATATATAAATACATGAACAAGTTACAACACAGACCCCCCCGGTGTCACTGCTGTGTTTGATGTATATTTTGAACTGTGTACCAATGGGATAACAATTTTTCCAGAATCTACTTGCCTTCTTAGTGCACTCATGATTCATCTGGGGCTGTTTATGGATACCATTCTCCTTTTATAACAGTATGTTTTCCCATATTTCCTTTTAAAATTCCCATCACAATAAATTATATAAAAGGAAGTCATAGTGGTTGATTGATTGACAACTTGATTCCTGGTCCGAAGGTCATGCGTTCACAACCTACCTTTGGTGAGATTGAACCATGACTTCTCAATCCCTGGATTAGGGGGCAAGTATCGGTCTGAAACCCAAACACCAGTCACTGAGAGTGATTTATATGAGTTATAAGCTTGTTTCACAATCAGTGTAAAATAAATAAGTAGAAACAAATTTAAGTTTCAATACAACCATTTATTATGTTATAACATACAATCTGTAACATTCCATATATGGGTCAAGTTTTCTTCGACCTATCAGATAACATGCTCTGTGATGGCTGCTACCAAATATATCACTGAAATAATTACTGTATCTATACAGGTAGACTAAAATCATAATCAAATAACATGAAATCATAATAATACATTGCTTGTATCTTTATTATAACTTCTTTTCTAACGTTTCTGAAAGCTCTTGCTAATGCTCTGTTCCTTTGCTGTTGACTTTCCTCTCTTGTGATTTGATATCGGTGTACCTGAGACATAAAAACTTCAGCAATTTCAGCTATAGATAGATTTTCTACCTTCCATAGATTTGAGTATGGAAACTCAAGATACTGATATATTTGTCCTTGCATTTGTAAGGCTTCCCACACACGCTTGACCATTTCGGTTTTTGTGAAACACTTTCCCATGAACTGAAAGCCTCTGGAAAGCATTGTTTTTATCAAACCCAAAAGTATTTCGTTTGAGTGAATGCCGTGTTTCCCTAACACAGACTGTATTGTGTCGTTCTGTACTTGGTTAAGGCTCATACGTGATAAAACATATTGCATATCGTCATGGTAGTTTTCTTGTTTCACAATAATGTCGGGATTTACACGGCATGGCTGACATAAGGATGTAACTGGAAGCCAGTGCATATCGCCTTGCCCGTTGCTTGAATCCATTAGCACAGCTTGTAAGAACTCTTCAAATGTTATATACTTAGTATCACAAGGAGAAATGTTTGTCGTTCCAAATGTGTACTTATACTGCCTGATAGCTCGGACGTTATCCTCTAATAAAGTTTTAAAAACGGGGATATAAACTTTGTCGATGTATGCTGAGTATAGTCTAGAGTATGGATTTCTGGTTGTCATAACTTTAATAAAACTGCCATGTACAAATTGATCCATTGAAAGCGCTACAGGATAGAAAAACAGCGAATGCACATCAGCACGACTTATGTTGAACACATCTTTCTGAATTTTTTTCACAAAGTTTAATACATTTTGCACGTTGGGTTCCTGAATCTCCTCAGTGATGAATGATGATGGTTCGTTTAAATATATGATCAGTTGTTTCTGGAACGAACAGCCTGATTTAGGTATCACACAAAATGATGTTTTCCAGTTTACTGTATATATGTCGTGCATTTCGTGAATGTCCTTATATTGAGCACGTGCTACCCGAGTTTTCAAATATTGACACATATTTCTCATATGTTCTAATCTCTCGTTATGTTCGTTCGTCATCTTAGATCTTGTGTGTTCAAACCAGTCTGAATAATGTGAATGTATTAACTTTGAATCTGAAAATAGAAAAATCATGAGGATAAGTACATAATGTATTATATAAACATTACATACATTGTAGAGTGGTACTAACACTCATGTATTATCTTCGATAATTCACTAGTGAAATAACAACATATGTGTGTGATGGATGTCACTAAAAAACAATCATGACGTAGATGTGCTCAAAGGTTCTTGACATTGTTAAATATTTATTTTGTATGACACTTTATTTAATTGGAAATTATTGTCCAGTTAATTTGAATATGATCTGTGATATAATCATTTGAACTTGTATCTGGTTGTTGAAAAATAATATTGTCTGCACTACTTTTTGTTGCTGGAACTACTTTTTGTTGTCATATTGGGCACATAAGCATAGGATAATATATTACTGCTAAAGTTCGATTTCAGTCACAATCTACCAAGCTTTTGAAGAGTAATGTTACTTTTTTACTTTAAAAGTCGGTTTCAATTTAATAACACTTATTAAAGCCCATAGCGGGGCATCTGTATACTATGGAAACATCTTGGCTATATCAACAACATTTGTGAACCAACATCATCAGTTTTCATGTGGTAAAAATTTACTACCTATTCCAGGCTTATGCTAGTTGTTAAAAGATACCAGCGAAGTTTGGAAAATAAATAATTTTAATTAGATATTTTTTAGTTTATGTAAGTCATTTTTTTTTAAATCTCATACATGTAAGTGTTTGAGTAATGAAAACATGCTTTGAGTTTTGAAATTTTACTGAAAATTTACAGAGATGAAAAATTTAAAAATAAAACATATACTCAGTACATTTAATAACCAATAATGTTGGATTTCTAAATTTCGATTTAATGACTTTTAGTATACAAGAAAGCAACTTGACACATTATTATTTCTCTTATATAATGCAACATGTATCCTAATTTTCATGACAATCGACAAGTATTTTCATAAAAAAAGAGTTTCAAAGTAATAAAATGAAATTTTCCTACTTACCTGTATGATACAGAAGATATCCAACAGAGAACACTGAAAAAATGATGATTAATAAACTAAGTTTGTATAAAAATTTCCCTCTGAATAGCCGATAGTTTTTTAAAGCAATTACTGACATTTTTGTGATCGTCAATGCTACAATGTCATTTCAATTATAATGTTGAACACTCGGCTAATTAAATTTGTCATAAATTTTTTCCCAATATTTGATTTTATCAACAAAATGTATGGAGTTTATTTAAGATGGACTTAACCGTACGACGTACTCCTCTATTTCATTGCGAAACATCAGGAAACAGTTAATTCTGTTTGCTTATTGAAGTTTTTGTAGTGATGAATGTTCTGTGTGTTTCATGATATTAAATCATTATCTCCTATTGTAACGCAGCAAAGCCATGTGTGGCAGATTTCTTTATTCATTTATAATTGTGTATGGTATCGATTCCTGACTATCTGTATTCAATCTTGTTAGAAATATACAAGCAATATAACTGTGCATGCTTTAAAATAAATTATAATCCCTAAGGAACACTTTGGCTGTTCAAAGTTCTGCCGCATATCCAGTTTCTGTGTTTGAACTTTAAGATGAGAAATATGAGAGTTTGTATGTGTACAAATTGAGTCATACATTTTAAAGGCATGTTGACTGTTAACATTTATTTATTTGAATGCCAGGTGAAGGCAATTTGTCCGGACCATATTCTGGACAAAAGAAGGCAAATTCTGGTTTATCAACCTTGTTATTAAGTTTTGCTTTTCAAATTTAAGCTTTTTATTGGCTGGTTTAAAGGCTGCTTTTCATAAAATCTTACTTTACGTTTTGTCATAATAGAGAAAGAATACAAAAGGTGAAAAGATGTAAAAACTTTTTTTTATACAGTTATGTGTGATGACAGATCTGTGTTAGTAATGTACCTGTGTATACTCCTTTAAAATTGCTATGTAAACATTTGTGTGGCTTTCCACACAGGGACAATGATGTTTAAAGCTCATCGATATCTCTGTAAATATTTGAAACAATACACAGTTGGACCTCGCTCATTCGCAGTGTTCTGTTCAGGCCACATAATTGCAACAATCTCGTTTAAAAAATTGATTTTTCACATAAACATTGTCTAGGTGCAAATCCTGTGGTAGTGGAAAACATATGGGTACGAATAGGCAAATCATGTGCAATTGTTATGATCAATTAATATTACGCCGCTGGAAGTAACAAAGGCACACAGTTGTTCTGTAACATCTAATGGGATTGTTTCCCCCCCCCCGCATGTATTAAATGGGTAAATTAGCATCGCCTGTAAAGTAAAACCTTGGAAAATGCACCTGTCTATGAATTATATTGTAACAATTGGAACAGTAACAAAACCAGTTGATTGTTGTAATCCCAACCCTCAAGATCTACAGACTCCCTGGCCCAAAATGTGCTGGTTCAGTTGAAAAGTTACTCAGTACAAACAGAAACAAGAGGAATTTGTTGATAAACATTAATAAAATGTTTTTGTCTCCATTTCTTAAAAATTGTCTCCACTTTCCAAAGTTGATCAAGACATTTGTCTTCCCCTTTTCAAAATCTTGGCAGAACACTGCATTCGAATTCATTGCGTCCGGATTTTTATCTCGAATAATACATGGTTTTGCATATCTTATTTAAATTCAACGTGCCTAAGAACATATATCGGGACCTGATATTTATTTCAGATGATATTGAGTATTCACTTAGAAGGTTGTCGGTGGTCGCATATACGAGGTCCGACTGTATTTCACTTTTATTATAATGAAGTTAAAGCGCTAGTTAAAAGCAGAGATAGTAGGTCAACTTATACATTTTATGACTATAAAATTGTAAATAAGTTGCTTCAACATGTAATTTGATATCAAAGTCGGGGATTGTATTGTATACTCCATTTTTATGTACTTTAGAATGGTTGTAAATAAATTGTGAGGTGATCAGCCAATGAAAACATGTTTAAGAAAAATATCGACCAATGAAATCATGTTTAAGAAAAATATCGACTGATAGAAATCGAGTACACACTCGACCAATTTTGAATCAACTACACTTTTCAATCCAGCACAAACTATTTTACAGGCAATATTACACGAAGCTGTAATGCACACTGTGTTTGTGTTTTGTAAAGAAAATATCATTATTTACTTAATCTGTTTAAGCTGATTTGCTGCAGAAATCCCTTGGGTCAAAACTGAACTATAACAGAAAGTTAAGACTGTGTTACTTAGCAACAAAATCTGTCTACAAAATTTTAAGTGAAGATTTTCATACAGTTTATTTTTTGCACAACATCTAATTATTGAGGCCGTGTACCAGACAGTGTTGTATGCTGGATTTAGCTTTGGTATCTCTTGTTACAGGTTAAACTTCAGTACAGCAGCTGTATGAATCACAATAATTTGACCTGGAGTAGATCAGTAAACTGTTTGGAGCAGTTTTATTATTAGCCCTTTGTTATGGCAAATTTGGGGCCCGATATTGGGCCCCATTTCACAATGAAAAAGTATATCCTCATTAATTCTCCAAAGTTGTTCCTTTTGGTAGGCCATGCAGGCCGATCCTTAGTCCCCTGTTCCCTTAAATGCCTGATGTGTTTCGGACTGTTGTTTTCCCGGAGGTCTGTGTGGGGAGGCACTGTCTTATGTATGTGGTGTTCTCTGTAGCAACTTATTCTCTCTGTTGCCGATGATGGAATTATGGAGTTATAGATTAATGACTTTCTTTGTAAACACATTTTCTATATCAAATATGTCACATCTTGTTTTTAAATTACCATTTCTTTCAATTTGTGTTTAATGATGTCAAATATAAATCATATAAAACCGTTATGGTATAAATTATGCCAATGGCAATATTTAATTATCAAATGTTGATAACAATTTATATTACGTTTTGCCTACAGGAGAATTGCGTTTTTTAATTGTCCTCAATTCTGAAGATTGGTCCTCTCACATTTTCTAATCAAAATTTCCTTACAACATAATAATTTCCAAATTAGATTTTCTTATCCACCTATGGACATACGTTTAAAGATGGATAGTCCTGCTTTTTTGTCAAACTATGCATAGTTATAAATATGCGATACTTGGTGCTAAATCAATGCCTTCATACAGATGGACTCTACAATTCTGCATTGTCACGTTTCTTACATCTGTCCCATACCACAAACACAAAGGTCGGATACCGGTATTTTCTATTGTGACCTACGCACTGAGTTAACGCTACCATAGGAAATACCTGTATCGGACTCGTGTTTTGCAGTTCCTGGAAACTTATAAGAAAAGTTGCAATGCAATGTTTCAGAGTACGTCTGTATGAAGGCATTTACATACCATTTTCTCAAAATTATGATTTGGCATATTTTGATCTTCCTTTAAGGTAGTATGCTTGGTAGTATTGATGTTAGCATAGGCATTGTGAAAACTGCAGCCTTTTGCTACTACTTACATATATCATCTTGACTGTTTGTGAAGGCAGTCTCTGATTGCACAGACAGGATCCCGTCCTCCTCATGGTGGCTGGTGCACTGCCGGCCTGACCGTCTCGGCCACATAGATCCATAAAATTAGATGGTCCAAATTAGCCTGTATGTGCTCTTTCTTTTTACAGAAGTCACCCTAAAGACCTTTTTTTTGCTAAATTGCAACCTTTATAAAAACCTTTATTTTCACTGAGGCCTGCTAGGAGGCCTGTTGAGCACATCAGCAGTGTCTTGTAGTGTCCAGATTTCAGCCTATTGTTGCCAGCTGTCTTGACTTGTCCTGTGATCTTTTCCATCCATTAATTTCCCCCTTTCACTGTTTGTGCTCTTTGATTCTCCTGCTTGTTCCTTGTGGTCTGCCAGGCTGTTCCTCGTGCCTCTGTTCCCTGGTGTTCGATCCCTTTGGCCTCTTCGGGTGCCTTGTGTTTTATGAATTGTTGTTTTCCCGGAGGTCTGTGCAGGGAGGCACTGCCTTACATATGTGGCATTCCCTGTAGCAACTTAAGCTCTCTGTTGTTAAACAACCTTTCCTCTAAGACTACGATACATCATCTCATGCAGTTACAGTCATGGTATTTTTGTATATTTTCAGATATGCGAGTCTCTACTTTTGTTGTGCAATAGAACCCGAAGATAATGAGTTACTCACGCTTGAAATTATACATAGATACGTGGAACTACTCGATAAGTATTTTGGAAGTGTGAGTACAACGAGTCGTATTTATATAATAATCAAATATTTTGCCCCCATTCGTAGAATGGTGAAGGGGCATAACATGTTATGCTTGTCTGTCGAATGTGTTGTCTGTGCGAAAAATTGGATCAATAACTCTTGAAATGCCGTAAAACTGCAAGAAAACATTTTTACAAAGATTGCACATTTCTGGTACAGTTTGCTTATAGGGTAGTTTTTACCAACTTACATTAATATACCAAACAGTTGTTCTAAGACTCTACCAGACAATGCAGAGTACATAATTGAACTTTTGACGATACTTGTCAAATTGCAGACCATTGCAGTCCCTGTAGACCATTTGTGTGATTAAATACATCAAGAATATTTGTGTATCTCTACAATTTATCTGCTAGCATTATTTTAGAGGCATTTTTTTAGATTTGCACAATCTTCTTAGTGTTGTTACATGGAACAGTATCGATTTTGATAAAACTTGCCAATGTGTTGAGTGGGTAATTATAATCATTCAGACAAAATTTCATACATTTAGATTCAATGAAAACGGAAGACTTGTAAATTTAACTTTTGTAAGTTTGAAGTTTTAAGTCTTGAGTTTCAGTCTTAAAATGTTTGTGAAGAAGGCCCTTGCACTTTTCAGGAAGAAGTGGAAGGTATGTAGTGATTATGTAAATATCTTGACAGTAGTTGATTATTCTCTGATGTTTTTACAGGTTTGCGAATTGGACATTATATTCAATTTTGAGAAAGCCTACTTTATGTTAGATGAATTACTGTTAGGTGGGGAGATACAGGAGACGAGCAAGAAGAATGTACTCAAAGCTATAGCGGCCCAGGATTTGTTGCAAGAGGTAAGACTTGTATTGGGGACGTATTAGGGTATCTATCCTTACAATTTGCCGTGTAACCCTAGTTACTACAACTGTTAGCTTTACACGTTTTGTGTGTGATATTAAATGCAAAATAATACTGATTCTTACTAACCACTTTTTTGTAACATAATGAATGATTGGCGTGTCACTACAGCATCGGACGGGGGTCTAACAACTTGGGATGCGTCTAACTATGGTGAATTTGGGATTCAGTTCATGTTGGGTTGGGATTTATTCCTATTTACGCTCAAATTAAATGGTTTGGTTCAAATAAAAATTTGGTGAAATGCATGCATGTAACCTATGGTTGTATGATTGATATGATAGCGGGCCTATCAAGTAGCCCCCTATTCCCTGTTCTTCCACATCATTATTATGTCTTTATTATTAAGGGCTCGGTTATGTACTCTGTGTATCAGTTTGTCTGTCTGTATGTATAAACTATGTATTTTGCAGATACAAGATATTTAAATTTGAGAGGAGAATTTGAATGTTCACTTGACAGACACTTAAATGTCTTTTCAATATTTTGTCTTGAACAAATATTTTGATTTCGACGTGTTACATTTTTGGATAAATGCATTTTAATTATTTTTGTATCTCCAGTGATGTGATATTCTATTCTAGAGTGGGAACCACTAGCTATCAATGATAACTGTTGTATAAATTTGAGGGTTCAACGCTGAACCCTCGTATTGAACACAAAGCATTCATTTTAGATATTTGTTGTGGTTGTTTTTTTGCTTGGTGATTTTTTTGCTTTTTTTAAGTTGGGGCAGAGGGGGAGGGGTTAAGCAGGATATTTATTTAAATGAGACACATTCAGCGTCTAGGTTTTAATGAATTCCAATTTTTTTATTGTGTTACACATGCATGTATAGCCTAGAAAAATTGGTTAATTTATTGTTGTTTTTAGGCACATATTTTTATCGTTCACACGTTTGGCCCAACTAATGTCTGTTTGTACCATTTGTAACATATCTAAGTGTTATATATGAGGTATATAAGAAGTGATATTCAGATGCTTTCATCAGTGTTGGAGGAATTTATCTTCAAATAAATTAATAACAATCACAAAGAGTTTTATTAAGTATTTTTTGTTGTAAATAATGAAACAAATCTGCCTCATAATGTAGAAAAGAAATGACTTTAACATCCTTGCTTACTTTTATGTTAGTGTTATTAAGTGGTGTTATTTTGCGATAAGTAATTTGTTGATTGTCTAATTGGAAGACACATAATTATATCAAGATTATCATCTCATACTTGGATAGATTTAGATATTTTGTACTAAGGTTCAATGCATTACTTGATAGGATGACAAACAGTATGCAAGTGCAGTGTTTTCCCTGGTGCACAAATCCTGCATCATTGTCGCAACTTTTTGAGAAATGACCCCTTAAAATAATTTGTATGCATCCAGGTGGATGCAATTTCTTGTGGATTGAAATCGACTCAGGTTGTGTAACTAACAGCGATTTTCCAAAAAAAATCAAAATGTACTTTCACTTTCATAATAACATGCAGACTGTGTCATAGATTAAGCACATAAGCGTACACTCGATTTAGCATATTCCTGTATGACCCCCAATATTTGGAAATGACCCTCAGATATGAAAACCAGGGGTTTGCAATGACCCTAAATTTCAAAAGTCCAAGGAAAAGACTGCAAGTGTTTTTATATCATTAATATTAATAACAATGTTGCAATTCATTTCTCCAATTTGTTGAGCACCATTTATTGTCCATTATCAAAGCCAATTTAATGTTCGCATATGGGTCCCTATTCAAAATTCGTTTTCCATAAATTATTGATATTAATTTTTCTGAATCTTACTTTTTGATTTACCGTACATGATACAAGTTGAATCTCGAGGGTCATTTTGATAAAAAATTTACTGGATTTTACCATTTAATACCTTAATTAATGTATAATTTAGAGAAAAATTACCCTTCAGCCAGAATCATTAGGGTCAAAATGTGGCTTTTTGGAAACTCTAGGGATCAAAAACACAACTCCAGGGTCAAATGGAACCCATGATATACTAATTTTTTTTTTTACTTTACCTGTCTGAAATACAAATCCTTACATAATAAAATTGAAATGTTTGTCTTTACATAATTATTATTATTCATGTATATGATTATAGATTTATTTAACCATTTCCATATCTCCTCTGTGAACATCTGACCGCAGATTGGTTGTAGTATAGAACTGTTTGTGTCCAGGGTAATTAAGCACAGGGCTTACAGATATGAGGTTTACGTCTCAGGCAAGGCAGATGTTCTCCTTTCTGATTTGCATGAAGAAAACACTCGGTCATTCATTATCCTGTTATTTGTAACCATGGGAGGCTTAGTGTTTAAGAGGTGGAACTTTTTCTTCAGATTTATTTGGAAATGTTACATTCAAATTGGGAAAATATATACTTTTTGGCATTGGGAATACAGCCGAATAATGGCTATAAAAACAGCTGAAAATAAACTGCAAACTCCTGTGGTTTTATTATATTGCTGATATATTGTTGAACATGGTGTGCAGCTGACTCATAAATCTGTCCCCAGATGTTGCTTTATTTGTTTATAGATGATTCAACTTAAGTATTAATCAATATGGTTTCTGTTTACAATTTCATTACCAGTGTTTAGCAAATAATACAACATATCGTATGCCAAGTTAACAATTTCTGTGTCTAGAATATTACGAGAGCACGTTAGCACTTAACCTGTCTTGTTTAAAATTATAGATACTTAGTATTTACCTGGTACTTCTAAATATTTATTCAAATCCTGAATTTATTATCTTAAAATGTGAGGATTGACTTTGATTGTTTGAATTTCTGAAATTGACCTATTTCATATTCATGTCTAGTTGTGGGGTTAAACTAGGTATGGTAAACCTCATTAGCCTTACTTTTTTTTTTCTTTTTTTTTCAATTTCATGTAAATATTTTTTTCTGATGAATTGCACACACTCTGCAGTTCTAGTATGTACTGCTTGGCACTTGGAAGACCATATTAGGTGATTTAGGGTTAAACTTGGATAAAAAAGGAGACACCGAAATAGTGAACAAAATGAAAATGTAAAAATATAGAAAGACTATAAGTCCAAAGAACAACATCACAGGCATGATAATTTTCCGCGGATTTGACGCTCGCAAGGGCCCTTTTTTTAGATAATTTAAGCCCTCTTAGATGCTTAAAAGCCAGGAGCTTAAGCAGCCCCCTAGACCCCTTGTCGAATTTTCAGCTGATTTTGAAATTTTGCATTCTCATGCCTGACATCATCATCATCATCATCGTGTTTGAAGTATGTTAGTGTGAAAGGAAGAAAAATACAATGAAGTAAATACAAAAAATTAGGGGTTCTCTGATATGTGTTTTTGTGTTTACTGTTTGACCAGTCTCAGTATTTTTGTCATTTGCAACTAATTGACATTTGTTCTACTGCTAGAAACTTTTTAGCACATGTCTGCTAAGTGAGAACGGCTATTGTGCTCGAAGAGAGTGACTAAGATAATTGATTTGCAGTGCAATGTTGTTTAATTTTAGTGGAATAATGAAGGCACAGTTAACTAGCTGATGATAATTTGTAAGCAGGGCTCTAGAAATCCACTAGCCTGGTATCTTGGGCAAGTCTGTTTGCTACCAACTGATTTGTGCTACCAACAGTTGCGTTGAACTTAGTCCAGGACAAGCCTGTTATGCCCGCCTGTATACCCAATTCTATGCTCATACAACTAGCCTCGCATGTTGGACAAGTCAAAATGTACATGTACGCTAGGTCCAGGACAACGGTATTTAAAGAAATTTTCTAGAGCCCTGGTACGACGAACAAATATAATTAATTTAGTTTATCGGCTTGTAGTTTTGTGTTTGTAACATTGTGTTATCCTTAATATTAATATTAGAATCATCGTTGAAAAACATTGAAATGCAGAAAAAAATGTTGGTATTTTTTTTTATTTAAAAAGTCTTGAAGTAGTGTCAGCATTAGTACTAGATCTAGTTGTACTTACGTAGTTTTAATTTTATTTTAAAGGAAGAAGCTTTAGAACTGGCTCTTACCGAGTATGGCCTAACATAGGGGTCACAATGGCTTCTGTCTGCTGCCCAGGGGATTATAGTGCTTAGTGGGTACAAGTTTTATTTTAAATTTTCTTTCATGTTTGACTGTCATATTTCCATTGTAACGATACCAGTATTGATGTTTTTTTCTCCGATATGATAAATCCGATCATTGCAGGAAAGCTTTACAGTTTTGTGTGCCCCCCCCCCCCACCACCTTCTCGACATGTGATTGTTTGTAGTCTGTCCTTGGTTTAATTTATGATTAAAAATAAGTTAGGTGTATTTTTAGGGGTCCATTGCACGTACACCTTGTGGCATTATGTGATTTCTTTCATTAGTGTGCACAGAGAGATAATGCAGAATTGGTTACACATTGGCTGTCGTAGACTTTACTGAAACTTGTTTTATTCATTAAAGGGTGAAAGGGAAACTGGTGTATCTGCATATCAACATAGATGCAGATAAACTTGTTTTGCTTTAACCCTTCCATATCTTATCGGCCAACTTGTCTGGGTGTATACCAAGTGTTGTGAACCTAAACTCCCATATTTCTGCAAAGTACATTTTGTCTCCTACGATACAAGCCTGACAGTCACTAAGTAATGATATTCTCGACAATTTATTTTTTGTTGCTACATGTATTTCGTTCCTGTTGTTTTATTTATTTTTGTTATTTCAATTTTAGCTTTTTGATGCTTACTTTAATATGCATGTATATTTTAATTCTTTTCACAATCATAAACATTGTTGCTTATTAAACTGAATACTGTATCTTAAAATATCTGCGTTATTTAAACATCTGTCTAGCTAGTGTGCACATAGTGTGATAGATTGTCAAGTTGCTTAAAGTGTATTGTGCCGTTCTTACACTGATTTACAAGTGATTTAGCCACGGCCGTGGTCCAGTGGTTAGTGCGCTGGACTTGTAACCCGGTGATCTGGGTTCGATTCCCGGTCGCGGCCATGAAAATTTGACAAAAATGTCGATTTTCCTCCACATGTGGAGAAGTTGCTGGCTCCTTGTGGAAGGGTAAGTTAGTACTGGTAAGAATTCAGTCCAGGAAAAACTGGTTAGGTGAACCGGCCGCCGTATATAACTGAAATATCGTTGAGAAACGGCGTTAAACCTGATGAAACAAACAAACATACAAGTGATTTTCTAATGTGAATAGCATAATTTTACTATATTGCTGGTGTCAGAATTCTTGTGTCTTTTTTCATTCCCATGATTTTTCAACAAATTCTCTTCTAGAATTCGTTTTTTCTTATTCGTATGATTCAATTTTTTGAATTCCTGAAGTATACTTTGCTGTAGAATATAAGTTGCTTCAAATATCTTATTATGGTTTATTAGGTGAAGTTGGTCCTTAATATTCAAACCCCATTTTGTTATCCTGTTGGTCAAAACAGAGACTTCTCTCCCGGTATGGACAGAACATTAGCTTGAATTGAACCATGCACTGATCATTTAAATGAATGTCAAATGTGGTTATATTACCTTTTGTATTTTTCTTAGTTCATTAAAATTCTTATTTGCTTATTGGGTAACATACTGTTGTCTATTATGTTGCATGCCTTGTGCTTTGATCTTGTTAGGCTTGTATGTTTGAGCTATTGTTTAACGACCATACTTTGGCCTGTATGTGTGAGCTATTGTTTGACTACCATACCTTGGCCTGTATGTTTGAGCTATTGTTTAACGACCATACCTTGGCCTGTATGTGTGAGCTATTGTTTAACGACCATACCTTGGTCTGTATGTGTGAGCTATTGTTTTACGACCATATCTTGGCCTGTATGTGTGAGCTATTGTTTAACTACCATACCTTGGCCTGTATGTGTGAGCTATTGTTTTACGACCATATCTTGGCCTGTATGTTTGAGCTATTGTTTAACTACCATACCTTGGCCTGTATGTTTGAGCTATTATTTAACGACCATACATTGGCCTGTATGTTTGAGCTATTGTTTAACTATTCTACCCAGGCATGTATGTGTGAGCTATTGTTTAACCACCATACATTGGCCTGTATGTTTGAGCTATTGTTTAACGACCATACATTGGCCTGTATGTGTGAGCTATTGTTTAACGACCATACATTGGCCTGTATGTTTGAGCTATTGTTTAACTATTCTACCCAGGCATGTATGTGTGAGCTATTCTTTAACTACCATACTTTGGCCTGCATGTTTGAGCTATTGTTTAACTATTCTACCCAGGCATGTATGTGTGAGCTATTGTTTAACGACCATACTTTGGCCTGCATGTTTGAGCTATTGTTTAACTATTCTACCCAGGCACGTATGTATGAGCTATTGTTTAACTACCATACTTTGGCCTGCATGTGTGAGCTATTGTTTGACTACCATTCCTTGACCTGTATGTGTGAGCTATTGTTTGACTACCATTCCTTGACCTGTATGTTTGAGCTATTGTTTAATTACCATATCTTGACCTGCAACAGTGAGCTATTGTTTGACAATTATTTCACAGGCATGTATGTGTGAGCTATTGTTTGACTACTATACCCCAGCATGTATGTGAGAGCTATTGTTTGACTATTATACCCCAGAATGTATGAGTAAGGTATTGTTTGACTACTATACCCAGGCATTTATGTGCGAGGTATTGTTTGACAATCATACCCAAGCATGTATGTGTGAGGTATTGCTAGACTAGTGTACGTTGGATTGTTTGTGTGAGCTATTGCACAACTAGGACATCTAGACCTGTATGTGTGAACTTCAGCACAAGAAGTGTTCCCTGTATGTGTGAACTTCAGCACAAGTAGTGTTCCCTGTATGTGTGAGCTATTGTTTGCAGTTTCTGTACCTCTACTTGTATGTGTTGTCTCCCAATCATCTGCTTTATGTTGGAAGTTAGGTGTGTTTCGATTGATTTTATTCCTTGTTCTATAAAACTTCATAACCTATTTTTTTATGCCAAAATGTTTTTTGCTACAGCAGAAAAAGATTGGTTTTCCCAACAAATCAATATTGTTTAGGTACCTTACTATAGTATAGTTCATAACTGGTCCTTTTTATGTAACATATATGATTTATTTTTTACTCAAATTATTTTAAAATATTTTCAGCGAGATATGTTTAGGAGTGAAATTTATGATGGCTTGTAGATGAGCTAGGTAACAATACCCATACAGACAGATCTCCTCCTTATCCATTCATTGTTGCAGATTTTATTGAAATTTTGCATGACCCCTGTCTACCCCAAAATCTATCATCTTGTTGCTATGGTTACATTTTTTTGGAATGTTCATTATCATGTATTGGGGAAACATCAATGCAAATCTAACTTTTGATTCTTGATCTTGTTATGTACAAGATTAAACATTGTATCAGACATTATTAAAATTTCTGGTCATTATTGGTTACTTCTTGCTTAAAAACATCGCATCCTGTGAAGGGTAAAGCAATTTTTGTGTGGTCTTTTAAAAAGCATGTAGGATTTTTACTCATATCAAGATTTTCAGTATTTATTCGAAGCCATTGTTTCTGTACAATTCTAAGCAATCCTAAAATTCAATACAATCAAATGTCACTGCTTTAAGAGCCGGATAAAAGCTTAAACAAACACGCCAGTTTCCTTGTGATACTGATTGTCTTGTGTCTATTTGTCCAGTATTTGCTTCTATCCTTCTTGCTCTCAATTTGTTCGTTATTTCCTTTCTGCTCTAGCTTTAGACTAAAACTGTTCTGTGTTTTTTTGGAATTAATATTTCTCATTCAGATCGATAAAACGGCATGATGCATGTTTATATATTCTATAAAAAATGTCTATATCCATAGTATACTTAGTACTGATTGCAATGACGACAAGCAGTCCCCAGAATCCTCTATCTATACTCCAGATTTACATTAGCTTGCATGTGGCAGGGATTGTAATTGCATTTTGATTGAACACGGAAACAGATTGCTTGTCCTGTAAATACTAACCTATCATTTGCCTTGTTTGTTTGTTGCAGGAGGAAACCCCGCAAGGCTTTTTTGAGGACCACGGCCTTGGCTGATGTGCATGTTGGATTGTCACGCTCCCCACCCACCACCACCCTACTAACATTCGGTTGCAAACGGTTGATCTTACTGGTGGATTTCCCATTAAACAGACAAATATATAAACACTAGTCTAATACTGTGGTGTTGATTATAGTAGTATCGATTATATAGACTGTGTGGGGGATATGGGTTATTTATGACATCTATTCTATGTGCTGAATTAATTTTGCTTTGCCGCTGTTACAGGTGCATATTTAGTCTGCGAATTTCGACTGTAGTATTCTTAATTAACAAAAATATCGGGAAAAAAATCTGCAATGAACTTTCAGTTCAGGATAAATTTTGTATATGTGTTTTTGTAATTACTTGATATAGGTTAGTTTGAATTTGTGTATGTTGCAATTATTTATGTGATGAGTTGCACATTTACTGAATGTATGTGATGTGTATGAAATGTATACTTGCTGTAACTTGTACCAACCTTTCAATGAATGTAAAAGAAATTAGTTGATTTGGGTTATTGTCTATACAAATTAACCTGATCCTGACCTTTATGAACAGGGTTCTACTAGATGCTGAATATCAAGGGTCATTTTGATCATGTTTGACCATAGTTTACCATTTTATAGCCAAAATACCTTTAATTTAGAGAAAAAATTGACCCACTAGCCAGAATCCTGAGGGTCAAAATGTGGCTTTTTTTAAAAATCCAAGGTTCAAATCAAGGGTCAAATCAAGGGTCAAATCAAGGGTCAAATGGAACCTCTGGTATTATACAGCGAATATGCCAAATACATTAATTTCCATGAGCAAATCATCCATTAATGGGTCTTTTGTTTAATTAACATGTTGAAAGCCAAATCTAACTTTATAAAACTGGGTAGACATAGACGGTATGCTAATTGAGTTCAGCAGGATCAGGTTATTTTGTCCGAGGTATGCTGTACAGAAATTCAGACTATTGCCCAGAAACACAAACTACACACGGATCTTCATGATGTCCGGATAATCTAAGACTTAAGAAATTCATGCAGTTGATGTATGAGAAATTTGAAGACTGCATTGAGGTGCGAGGAGATTAGACAAAAGTGCTAACGAATTCTGTTCGTTTATTACACTTAATTAGAATTCAGAATTCGTCACATGTGTTGATACTACATGTATTTAGTTACGTTTATACATTTTTGCAACAAAATACGGGGCATTACACATTGGCTAACTCTTCTCGGTTACTTCCCCTACCTCTAAAAATGCACCTCAGTACTTACTATTGTAGTACATATACATGTACTGTATTTTCGGTGGAAGAATTTTGTTTTGTGCCCGAAAGTCTGAAAATGTGTAATATTTACATCTGTAGATGAAGAATTTTCATCCGTCTTGGAATGCATAAACAGTAATAAGAATGGTTGGGTAGCTATAATGTCAGTTTTGTTGGTTCAGTAATTATATATTAGTATGTAAATGATTTTATGTAATAAAATGATACAACACATTCCTTGTGTTTGTGACAATGAAGTAGTAAGACACTGGCTGTGGTGCTCTGGATAACTATGAGACATTCAGATTGACAAGAACATCCCAGTTATAGTAAAACTCGGTGTCAAACACATGAATTTAGTGTCAAACACATAATCTTGGTGTCAAACATGTAATCTTAGTGTCAAACACGTAATCTTAGTGTCAAACACGTTAACTTTGTGTCAAAACACATAAACATAGTGTCAAACACATGTTCATATTCATAATGATTTTGAGATTTTATATGCCAAACTTCTTGCAGCAGTTACTTCCCTTGGCATTTATGTTTAGACTTGCTTTGATTCAAGCTGTGCTCAGAGTCAGTCAAAGTTCTGTGCAGAGTTTGCTTTAAAGCAATCTTATGGTACTGACATATGATATGGCAACAACATCTCCTGTCTGGAGATGCTGACACATATCTGTGATTGACTGCTGTAGTAAATGCGAAAGGGTATCAAACTCATTGACTATTGAAGATTCATGGCAATCATTTATCACTACGTCAAAGACACTGTACAGTCTGACTATACCATTCAATACATTCCTGGTCCTGGTGGCACACAACTCAATTCGGATGATACCAAGTATTCGGACAGAAGGTTGTCAAATAAACGAGGTCCAACTGTATGTACATGACTACCCAGTCTGTTCAGTTAACTCAGTTGGTTGAGTGCGCAACTGCCAATATGGAGGTTTGTGTTCAAAACTGGTGAGCCGTATGTTTCTTGTGGAAACTGAAATGAGAAAAAGACACAAAAAACATTTTTCATTCACCTAGTGGTTATGCTTGAAGTCTGTTTCTTGTTAAAACTGTATACCGGTATATGTTCTGGTATCTGAAAACTTTAAAAAGAATTGTTAAAGTCAACACAAAGAGATAATTATACAGAATATTTCATTTGTAATTTGATGTTTATAATGTATGCTGCAACTCTTCACACTAGAAAATAGTTTTAATTGTGGAGTTACTATACAAGGGGAGTAACTCAGTTTTTTTAAATACTTCATTTGCTGTTGAAGTGATACATTTTTAAGAGCCTATATCATGTAGTTGTGCTTTTCATTTTACGTATTGTACTTATTAAGGTACAATATGGTAACTCTGTTTACTGTAATGCACTTATCAATGTTTTGCCCGAAGGGGGTGGGGCTCATGGGCTGAAGGGGGTGGGGCTACATGGGGCTTTGGATAGAAGACAATTCTCGACAAGTAGGCATTTGACAGGCGGAATGATTCCAGGTCCTGAGAAGTAGACTCTAGCCAGACTGTTAACAGATCCCAGAAGGGGGGAATTAGTATCTCCCACTTTGGAATGTAGACAAAATGCTAGTCTCTTGAGTGGGCAAAATATTGATTTCTGCATAAATATTGATGTATATCAAAATAACTCATAATGTGATGATTTTATCGAGCCCACTTGCATCGAGCTTGATGTAGTTATCACAATGGCGGTCCGGTGTATGTGCGTTAGTGCGTGTGTGCATGCGACTGTCTGGATTTTCTTTGTCAAGACCATTTCTCTGTCACTTACTGAAGGATTTTCAAATAACTTGGCACAAATGTTCACCATGATGAGACATAGTGTCGCGTGCAAGACCCATGTCTGTAGCTCAAAGGTCAAGGTCACACTTGGAGGTCAAACATAAAAAAATAAGTCAAAAACATCTTGTCGGGAATATTACACTGTCATTTATGGGGGATTTTCAAATTACTTGGCACAAATGTTCACCATGGTGATCTCATGTGTTGTGGAAGACATGTATTCTACCAGTACATAACTTAAAGGTCAAGATCACACTTGGAAGTAATAGATATTTACTGGATAGCATTACTAAAGGAAGACAAACATTATAATGAAGTTGAAGTTTTCAGTTTCCCTAACGACCTGCAAAAAATGCTGCTCTCCGAAAATCTATTGCCACACAGCTGAAATTATTTAACATTAAGCCTTGAGAAATACAGTTTAAATAATTAATCGCAAGAAGTGTTGTTTTTTTCTCACGATAACCTACCTACCTACATACATACTTCACATAGTAAGGCCGACTATTTTAAAATAATTACATTTGATATGAATCCTTTAATAAGAATCAAATTAAATTTGAAAATGCAGTGTGGCAAAATTTTACCTGATTTCTGTACTCTCCTTTCTATGTGTTTTTTCTTAACCAAAATGATGGGTGAATATTGTCAGATGTCTTTTTCTATTTTTTGTATTAATGTTATATTTGAGTTTTCTTTCTTTATATTTAAGGAATGTGAGGAGCCTAAAGGGTTTTTGGAAGAGCTTGGTCTATCAACGGGAAGTTAGTGATATTCATCGTCATGGTTATTATCTCATGTGATACATGTACTGTACCATTGGGTATTTATACTGGTCAAAAATGCTAACCCACCAGTACTATTTCATCAAGTTTCTAAAATGCTCCTGGATAAATCCTCCATCGATTTTGATCGCAGTAAAATGTAACATTTAGAAATGCTTCAAATGGATTGAATTATGAAATAATTATGTAAATTGTCTTTTATCGTTACTTATAATTTTTTTTTTAAATATACATTTTCGAACATATTTACTAACTCGAATAAAGAGGCACCCAGCCAAACGGGCCTATCAGTCACCTTAACAGTAATAGGTAATATTGAACACCATACAGATATGCATTATTATAACATTTATTATCAAAAGTATGTATATATATTGGGTGATTACAACTATAAATGAACACATCATAAATGAAGTTATATTTAACTATTGATGAAAAGGAAAAGGTGTAATATCAAAGTAATCAGAAAGAAAGGGCCAGTACTGAAAAAAGTCAATGTAAACTGGCTAAATCACGATCATTGTTTCAGATCTGTATGTCATAATGTAGTAATACAAAATGGCCGGTTAGCACTTTTCACCAGTATACGTATGTATATACACGTAATGACATTCCTGCCACCATCTGAGTACAACGTTCCTTTGCAAACTTTTAACTTCCAAGAGGCAACCATTTAGCTCATTTCATGTTCATGCAATTTGTAACATGTGATCTTTTCCCCCCACTTAATTCGTAATAATTTTGGATACCAGTCCCCGATCTCCTGAAGCATCTGAATTTGAGCTTAGTCTCGTGTCAAAAATTGTCTCAAATCTTTGAGACTGTTCTCATCTGAGACTGGACTCAAAATCCGTATTACAAAACGAAAAGATTAGCTTTTTCTCAGAAAGTTTTAAAGAGAGAGTTTTTAATGAGATTTGTCTCAAACTCTGGCTCTGATTTGAGCAAAATCTCAATATTTAGCTGAGATTTCTATTTGAGATGCTTTTGGAGATTGGAACCAGTACAGTGAAACCTCAATAAGATTACCATTGGTTGTGACGAGAGTTCGTTTTATTAAATAATTAACAAACTGGAGAATGACAATATGGTCTTACGATGGAGATTGTCTTGATTTCGAGTTTGTCGATCTCTGTGTGAGATTTTACAGTATAAAACATTCATTCACTTTATAGTCAATATATTTTTTTTGGTTCAGTTGGCAGTTTAAATTTGTGTATACCTTTGGCCATAATCACAAAGATTTTAAGTCTGAAACTCGGACTTAGACTTTAAAAAAGTTATACAGTCAAACCTGTGTTAAAGACCAACTGCAAACAAAGACCACTATTGCAAAACCTGTCTGCAAAGACCACCAATTTTATCTCCCATCAGACCATTTTCAATGATATTTAATCTGTTAATAGAGACCACCTGTAAACAAAGACCACATTTTGCTGTTCCCATGGGTGGTCTTTACAGACAGGTTTGACTGTATTTACCAGCCGTTCGTTTTCATTAAATCTAAACAAATGCAATTTTGCCTGAATAATTGTTGTTACCATGTGCAAAAATATACAACATTTTGAGACCTAAATTTAAGTTTCAGTCTTATTATGTTTATGAATAAGCCCCCACCCATTTATGCATACCAAACCACAGGAGATTGTAACATTAAATGTTGTTACTATCTCCTGTGTATCAAACAGCTAGCATTGTTCTGTACAAGCAGACTGACTGATGGAGATCGAAGCGAAACACGTGGCTCTGAATCAAGGCAAGATGTATTTATCACCTTACTTGTATGTGATGAGAAACTCGAGCTTGTACCTAGTTTTATATCCAGACTTGATTGCATTTCGGTGTGGTAAAAGAAAACTATTTTCGATTTGTACAGGAACTATATTCAAAATTAGATGATCTTCCTTTTCTCCAATTTTTCGTGATTCAATTACATATTTATTTTCTTAGAAAAAAAAAAAAAAATGGGTATGCAGACCTATAGATATGTTATTGCTGATTAACTATTTTTACTTTACTATTTTTAGTTATAAATAAGGCTTCACAAGCCTAACATCATAGACGTAGAAATATTTTTGCTGACCAATTATTTTCCTTTTAGAAAAAAGTGCGCTTGACAAATCTAACCTCCGAGATAGATATATTTTTGCTGACTAATTATTGTTACATTTGGAAAAAAGATGTAAGACTTCACAAGCCTAATTTCAGATACACACACATATTCTTGCTGACTAGTTTACTTCTACAAAAGAGCTTCAAAAGCCTACCATCTGTTGTATAAGTAATAATTATCAAGTCCATGCGAACTAAAAAGATAGAATAAATATTCGATGCCATAATTTCAAGCAACCAGTCTAGCATTTTTGCAATGGTGTAAGCTTTGCACCAAAGAATGCCATAATTTCAAGCAACCAGACTAGCATTTTTGCAATGGTGTAAGCTTTGCACCAAAGAATGCCATAATTTCAAGCAACCAGTCTAGCATTTTTGCAATGGTGTAAGCTTTGCACCAAAGAATGCCATAATTTCAAGCAACCAGTCTAGCATTTTTGCAATGGTGTAAGCTTTGCACCAAAGAATGCCATAATTTCAAGCAACCAGTCTAGCATTTTTGCAATGGTGTAAGCTTTGCACCAAAGAATGCCATAAAACAAGTGTTAGTATAAAATGCAGTATGTCAAATTGGTTTGTTTTCATTTGTTTCTGAAATTCTGAAGGTATGAAAAGTGACTATACCGGTAACATGTGGAGATTCAGTATGATTTTGCATTCAACATCGCTACATGATGATGTCTTGATGCTGTTGGTATTTGGTGATAAACTTCCTCTGTTGTTTATGACAAGTGATGTTTTTGAAGTTGTCCTAAGTGAAATGCAACCTCTACATAGCAACATCCTCCTGTAGGTGCATATTTTGGCTGTTGGTTAGAGGTTGTAGCTTAAGAGAGGTTAAATTGATAGCAATTTCATACTACAGTATTACCTCAATAATAAGACCACCATTTGGACCCTATTAAACTGGTCTTGCTATCGAGGTGGTCTTAATATTGAGGTTGAATAATGAGAAGAAACAAAACACTGAAAATGGACTTGAAAATTGTGTTCTTAATTTTGAGGTGGTCTTATTATTTAGGTGGTCTTTAAGTGGGGTTTTAGTGTCCATGGACAATTGATACTGTTGGTAAAGTGAGGTTGTTGCTCAAGAGAGAGAGCTGCTTTGGAGAGGTTGTACTTTATCTTATATTTATTTGTATTGAATTAGTTATGAAATATGAAATATATACAGATTTATCATAGTTTTGTGCTGTACACTTTGTATTGCTATGTTTCAAATATATCAATGAAGATAAAATATATAAATGTATTGCAATTGCGTTTGTTGTTTATTAAATGTCTTGAAAATATTTGATATAATTTGAAAAATCTAAATAAGTCACTCAGTGAGATTTTCATTATGCAGAAATGTGTACATTACAAATAAGCGCTGTCAGCATATGTTTTTATTACTCCTATCACGTTTTACCATTTGCCTTAACTACCCTGTTTACCTCCAGTCAGCTTAAATCATTCGCCTTAACTACCCTGTTTTACCTCCAGTCAGCTTTAATCATTTGCCTTAACTACCCTGTTTTACCTCCAGTCAGCTTTAATCATTTGCCTTGACTACCCTGTTTTACCTCCTGTCAGCTTTAATCATTCGCCTTAACTACCCTGTTTTACCTCCAGTCAGCTTTAATCATTTGCCTTGACTACCCTGTTTTACCTCCTGTCAGCTTTAATCATTCGCCTTAACTACCCTGTTTTACCTCCAGTCAGCTTTAATCATTTGCCTTAACTACCCTCTTTTACCTCCAGTCAGCTTTAATCATTTTCCTTAACTACCCTGTTTACCTCCAGTCACCCTTTATCATTTGTCTTAACTACGTGTTTTAGCTCCATTCACCCTTTATCATTTGTCTTAACTACCCTGTTTTACCTCCAGTCACCCTTTATCATTTGTCTTAACTACGTGTTTTAGCTCTATTCACCCTATATCATTTGTCTTAACTACGCTGTTTTAGCTCCATTCACCCTTGATCATTTGTCTTTACTACCCTGTTTTAGCTCCATTCACCCTTTTATCGTTTGCCTTAACTACCCTGTTTTAGCGCCATTCAACCGTTATCATTTGCCTTAACTACGCTGTTTTACCTCCGTCAACATTTATCATTTGCCTTAACTACCCTGTTTTACCTCCAGTCACCTTAATCATTTGCCTTTTAAACTACGCTGTTTTAGCTCCTTTATCATTTGCCTTAACTACGCTGTTTTAGCTCCATTCACCTTTTATCATTTGCCTTAACTACGTGTTTTAGCTCCATCCACCCTTTATCATTTGCCTTAATTACCCTGTTTTAGCTCCATTCAACCTTTATCATTTGCCTTAACTATCCTGTTTTAGCTCCATTCACCCTTTGTCATTTGCCTTAATTACCCTGTTTTAGCTCCATTCACCCTTTATCATTTGCCTTAACTATACCCTGTTTTAGCTCCATTCACCCTTTATCATTTGCCTTAACTACGTGTTTTAGCTCCATTCACCCTTTATCATTTGCCTTAATTACCTTGTTTTAGCTCCATTCACCCTTTATCATTTGCCTTAACTACGCTGTTTTAGCTCAATTCACCCTTTTTCATTTGCCTTAACCACGCTGTTTTAGCTCCATTCACCCTTTATCACTTGCCTTAACTTCGCTGTTTTAGCTCCATTCACCCTTAATCACTTGCCTTAACTACGCTGTTTTAGCTCCAATCACGCTTGACGTTATATTTTTTGTCAGAATTAACACATAACTCAAAAATGCGAGGTAAACATCGGGTTGAATCGGTTACTGCAAAACACGAGTACGATACAGGTATTTCGCATGCTCGTAGGTCCGGATAGAAAATTCCTGTATCAGACTTTGTGTTAGTGGGAAACATGTCAGACAAGTGCCAACGTAGTGTTGTAGACTACATATGTATGCATGCATTTACCACCAACCGACTTATATGTTGACAATACACTCCAGTCTATCTTCATTTACAGATGAAAACGAATTCGATGTGGTTGGGTTTAAAGTGAGAAAGTCCAGCTCTTTGCATTTCAGTGTAGTGTTAACCAATCAAATCTTACATTTACCACTAAAGGAACTTTTCTTCAACCGAACGACGTTTTTAACCTTGACGCTGATTGGTTAATCTTTCGATAGGGGGTAAGTTGAATTTTGGTTTTAAATTGATGGAAATCCATTTTCCATTACCAAAATCCACTTCTAATACAACATCTGCTCTATATTGTTATTTCTTGTTTTTCTGTAATGTTTGAAGCATGCACCAAACTTAGGATGATAATAGTTGGAAACAACCTTAATTTAATGTATGACACATAGTGTTGAATATAACTGGAAAAGCATAAACATCACTTGAAAAAACCCATGACTTATTGATATTACATGTAAGCAACATTTTCAGAAAACTTCCCGTTTAGTACAACAGCTCTTGAAAGACGCTTCACAATCACTTTGAACAAATAAAATATATTTTCAATCGGTTATACATTGCAATGGTTCTTATTTGAGATGTTTTAGCCAATGTAACAACAATACTGGATGAAGCCAATTCACACATTTTATGTTAAGATAAGCCAGATACATCTTTAACAGCTGATCTAGATAAAACATAAGGAACGAGACGCACACAGGGAGGGAATACACGAGACACCCTCAGGGCCGGGACATATGAAATACACACAGGGAAGAGACACATGCGAAACACAGGGAGGGAATACACGAGACACCCTCAGGGACGGGACACATGAAATACACACAGAGAAGGGACACATGCGACACACACAGGGAGGGGATACACGAGACACCCTCAGAGACGGGACACAGGAGATACACACAAGGAAGGGACACATGCGACACACACGTGGAGGGAATACATGAGACACCCTCAGGGACGGGACACATGCGACACACACGTGGAGGGAATACATGAGAAACCCTCAGAGACGGTACACAGGAGATACACACAGGGAAGGGACACATGCGACACACACAGGGAGGGAATACACGAGACACCCTCAGAGACGGGACACAGGAGATACACACAGGGAAGGGACACATGCGACACACACAGGGAGGGAATACACGAGACACCCTCAGAGACGGGACACAGGAGATACACACAGGGAAGGGACACATGCGACACACACGTGGAGGGAATACACGAGACACCCTCAGAGACGGGACACAGGAGATACACACAGGGAAGGGACACATGCGACACACACAGGGAGGGAATACACGAAACACCCTCAGAGACGGGACACAGGAGATACACAGGGAAGCGACACATGCGACACACACAGGGAGGGAATACACGAGACACCCTCAGGGACGGGACACATGAAATACACACAGGGAAGGGACTACATGCGACACACACAGGGAGGGAATACACGAGACACCCTCAGAGACGGGACACAGGAGATACACACAGGGAAGGGACACATGCGACACACACGTGGAGGGAATACACGAGACACCCTCAGAGACGGGACACAGGAGATACACACAGGGAAGGGACACATGCGACACACACGTGGAGGGAATACACGAGACACCCTCAGAGACGGGACACAGGAGATACACACAGGGACGGGACACATGCGACACACACAGGGAGGGAATACACGAGACACCCTCAGAGACGGGACACAGGAGATACACACAGGGAAGCGACACATGCGACACACACAGGGAGGGAATACACGAGACACCCTCAGAGACGGGACACAGGAGATACACACAGGGAAGGGACACATGCGATACACACAGGGAGGGAATACAGGAGACACTCTCAGGGACGGGACACATGAGATACACAGGGAAGCGACACATGCGACACACACGTGGAGGGAATACATGAGACACCCTCAGGGAGGGGACACACGAGACACAAAATCGACACGACAAGGACATGGTCACTAAATCTTATTGAAAGTGCCACCTCTTACCTTTTTATGATGTAGTACACTAGATTTAAGTGGTAACACGAATCTTATCTAGTTGACCACTTATTATGTTACTAAATAACTCAAATTTCACTTAAGATTCGTGTTTCCACTTATTTATACAATGTAAATGCAATTTTGGCTTATAGATATAAGTGGTAAATCTAGTGTAATACTTCATAAACCTTGAAGGTTAGAGGTGGCAGTTCTGGGCACTTTCTAGCCTGTTTCTAGTTTTATGATATCTATCTTACCGAAAATTTATCACGAATATTAACTAGATAGCTAGATAATTATCGTAATAATTAAGTGGTTAACACGAAACAATTCGCGAACGCTATCATGCTAACTGGTGGCAGTAATATGCCACCATATGGACATCTCATCAAGTCACTTAGTATTCAGGCAGCAAGGACGCAATTCACAAACATAAAGGACAATTGAAACTATCTAGTCAAGAAGAGAAGCTGACATAAAGACTCAGTGGAATATATGGATACAAATTCCATGATCGTACACTGTATACGCGATGACGACGCTTGCATATCAAAGCCACTGGTCTCAAATTTGCTGGATCACTCAAAACTTCACATAAGTGTTGACTCTCTGTTTAATGTCTACATGGAACCACTTTTCTAATTGATTGCCCTACGTCTCTGTCGTTTATTAATCTTGACAGAAAAAAATATTTAAATAAGATCGAAGCATCACAAACGTGGTTAATTTATAACTCACTGCAATTGTAAAACAATCACTAAATGAGCAAACTAATTGTTGTCGCGAAGATAGCCTAGGATTGTTGGATGTGTACGCAAGCAATCTGTTGTGATCTGGGGGCATTCTTCCGCACCATTCCTTTGTCTGGTCCCTAACAAGTTTTGGTGCAATCGGGTGACATTTTAACAGCCAATAGAGTCAATTTAGACATGTATTTTCGATAACCATGTGTATGCAACTGTGTATTTTGCATTACTGGTAGCTTCGCGCATCGCTGTAATTTGTGAGCTTAACTAACAATAAGTGCTTCAGTGAAATTTCTCCAGAGCAGTCCTCTCTTGAACGACAATCTTTCATCCTTTCAACAACAGTCAAAATGTGTCTCCTACAATAGGGTATTTCTCTTGAGAGGTAACTGATTTATTTCGTAAATTGAGAGTTGTTTCCCTTGATTTCATTGAAAAAAAACAACACAGTCAATTCTCGTGAGAAACATTCATGGTCTATTGTTACTCATACATGTACTACAATTGTAAGTGCTTTAGCAAACTCATCAACATGATTTGTCATTATTATGATAGCTAATATACTGGCCCAAAGAGCTTATCCGCCTCATTGTTCATATAATTTCAGCATCTTCACTATATTATGGCAATTGTTTATAGTTATGTGACAAGATGAACGTGATTTTGACATGCTTATATCGTCTTTTCTTTTTCGATAGTTCAGTTCATTTGTGCCATAAATATAATAGATTACCGCGATCAGTACCAGCTTACGGTTTATTCTGGAGTATTTATAAACTATGTGAAATAGTACTGCATGGTAGGTCTGCACTTTCGACCAGTCCTATTAGCTGCACATGTAAACTCGCTCAGTTGCTACATCAAGGCAAATTGCTGCGTGAAAAAAACGCATTGATATAGCTATATTAATGTCCGTTTAAAATATACCCATTACATTTAAATACAGACTCTTTGGTATCGATGGCAGGATGTTGGATTTATAGCTTATAGTGTAGAGGTAAATATTTTTGTTATTTTAGTGACAGTTCTGTTTAATGCCAACCATCCTAATGTGTTCGTTTGTTTTGTTTTTTACACCGTTACTCAACAGTATTTAAGTTATATACTGTGGTCAGTTGACCTAACCAGCACTGGATTCAGTAAAGGTATTTGTTGCTCACGTTTCGTAACGTTTTGCAATTTGGTTCCCTGTGTGCAGTCAATGTAATATGGTAGGCCAGGGATACAAAACAAAACGTGTGCGACTGTTTGCCGTAACTGAACGCAGGGCAGTGTTCCTGGGATACCAACCAGTACTAATGTAACTAACTACATATACTGATAAATAAGGAGTAAAGCGGTGGAGGAAAAATGTTTTTGAATGTATTATCTTCAGTAAATGCTTAAAGTGTAATAACATCACATTTTAAACCATCTGTTTTGTTTCCTACCACCTGACTGCATTTACAGGTGTTATTGTTTCTAATTTTAATGATTTGCATAATTAAAGGTACATGGTCTTATTTTTTAATTTCGAATAGACCATGGTTTCGATCAAACTTTTTCAATTCGACATAAGATGCATAAGAAGATACATTCGGACCTGATTTTTATTTCGGATGATACCGAGTGTTCGAATAGAAGGTTGTCGAATAAACGAGGTCCGACTGTATTTATATGGCTTTTTCAAATATCTTATTAATATAATCAGTTTTTCGTGTCGCAAGTCACTTTAAAGCTTAAACACGTTAAGTCAACAAACCTTTTAAATACAACGTATTGTCCAGTTTTATTGTACTGTGAAAATGTTCATGTCTTCATGGCCAATGCACACGATAGATTAGTTCTCCGGCAACTTTCGATAAAGTCCGTACTGTTTACGAATATTTATCCGCAAAATGAACATTTATAACTAGTATTTAATATAATAGCCGTTCATATCGTGGTTAAATTTTCGTAAACCGAATGGACTTTATCGAAAGTGGCCCGATTACGAATTTATCGTGTGCATTGACCATGAAGATATGCAAATTTTGACAGGTCAATAAAACTTGACAATATCTGACAAAACCGTGGCGGTAATGTTTATTCTGGGTATTTCGCGTTTTTTAATTCAGATTATTATTAATACTGTAGATTTAGTGTCGTTTCGTGCAGTGAAGTAAGATCAAGGCCTCAATTTTACGAAAATACTTAAGGTTATTAGAATACTTAGGTATAGTAATTTGCTTAATATCGTACTCAAGTTAAGTAAGTTATTCTAAGTATGCGTCACGAAAAAATGTCTGACATGTTAGTTCGTTTACAAGAGCTTATATTGTATCAATCAGATAAATCGCTATGTAACAAGTTTATTTACATGAATGTGTGAGTTCACGACTTAGGCCATAAGTAATGCTTAACTAGATTGAAACAGACTATACTATGTCAATGACTAATCACACTACTGAGTTATTTTTATCCAGTCTCCTATGTAGCAATCTCTCCTTACATGTATCGGTTGCGCCGACCATCTTTTTGAATGATATTTCTTGTTTTCAGGTGGTATCATCGACAGTACTACCAACAGGCATTAACAAAGCAACATTTCGCCATTCTATATACAACAACGCCATGATGAAAACGAACATCGTCCTACTCCAGCTTTCACATATTTTACTGACAATATCGACAGCAGCGTCAAGAAATATTTGCAGTTGTAAAATAGATTTGGTAAACTTATCAGCTGATTGTGAGGGACTCGGATTAAAAAACTTGACGAGCGTCCTGGTGTGTATTCCCTTCAACACACGTTCTATGAACTTAGGAAACAATTCTATCAGCGAAATACCGGACGAAGCATTTAAAGCATTTACCTCCCTTTACCACTTGAATTTAGACCGTAATGCGATTGAATATTTGAATGATAGTGCTTTTGTTGGTTTGGAGAATCTTCATGAACTGTCAATATTCACTAATAGACTTCACCATGACGATTCATACTCAAATCGATCATTCTCGTCGCTTATAAATCTACGTACATTGTCAATACAAGGGAACTGTGACGTTCACCGGATGGTGTGCACGTACCCTGATGCACCTTTGTCCCACCTATCGTCTCTCCAAGACCTTGCCATTGACGGAATTCCATTCGTCAATCTTGGTGAAGGGTTTTCCGCATTAACGAGTCTGAAATCTCTTGTATTTACAGATAGTGATGGCGGCCATTGCAACACCCCTGTAGTGACACCGTCTACGTTTGCTGCGTTGGCCACAACACCCATCTCATTGTTAAATATGGACGGTTGCAGTATAGAAACATTGCTTCCCGGTAGTTTTAGGAAATTATGGAATCTCACTAAATTGATAATAACTGATAATCGGAATCTTTGTACTAACGCTGCAGAAAATGCAACATTAGGATTAAATGAAACACGTATACAGTCTATTAGCTTCAGCTATTGGTGCATAGATCATCCTCATCACCTAGATCTTCATGATGGCATGTTAAAAGGACTGACAAACACGTCACTGGAATCACTCGTCTTGGAATATAACAACATTGACTACGTTAGTCCCGATTGCATAGACAATTTGCCGAGAAGTATTGTTTATTTTTCATTGAAGGGGAACGTTATTTACGATGCTCACTTTGTGTTTAATTTATGGAAATTAGATAATATGCAAACCTTTGATTTGAGTTTCCAGAATTATAATCATTATGATAAGTTGAAGGAGAACACTAGACAACGAATACCACTGTTCGTAGAAACAACTGCTGGAAATACTTCACTCGATGTAATTAAGTTGCCAAGACATCTTAAGACACTTTATATGAATAATATAAAACTGAAATACCCAATACCTTCTCTGACGTTTAGTGCCCCTGAACTTAGCTATATCGATGCTTCCGAATGTCTTCTTCTGTCAATTCTTGGTCCATGGTTTGGTCTGCATTCTCTTCGGGTACTGAATCTTGGAAACAACCTCCTGTCAGTCATAAATCCTCAATCATTTGTGGATATGCCGAATTTGCGGTCATTGTATTTGCAGGATAATCAGCTAGGTACGTCAATCGGTCATGATGTGGAAGGTGCCACCTTTTCTAAACAGATTCATCTTGAAATATTGGACTTAAGTTACAATGGTTTTAAAGATTTGCCGTTTCTAATATTTAAAAATCAAGTCAAATTACGGCGACTATATCTTGCAGAAAACTCTTTACAAAACTTCAGTGTGCTAATATCTTCAATGTCAGAATTGAGACATTTGGACTTATCGGGAAATGAAATTGTTGACATTTCAAAGGAAAATAGGATATTTTTGGATAGAATTGCAGTGAATTCCTCAATCAAACTGGATTTATCGAATAATACTTTTATATGTCAGTGCGGAAATATAGACTTTATGAACTGGCTGGCGACAACACAAGTGAATATCCTCAGTAAAAGTGACTTAAAATGTCTGTTCATCAACAATTCCTTGGTAAGTCTTGAACGACTGGATGATATTCTTTCAGAGTTGAAGTATGGCTGCACTTCTTGGATAGTGTTAACTTCTTGTATATCCAGTTTTGTTGTCCTTACTTTGGTATTATCGCTTGTTGCTATCGTGTATCACAAACGCTGGCAGCTAAGATACCTGTATTACATGGGACGACGAAATCTCACACCGTATCATCCATTGGAGGAAGCGGAGATTGAGCTCGATATCGATGCTTATATTTCATATGAGCCTCATTATGACATTACAGAAGAGATCGATTTACATAAGTTCATCGCCGATACTCTTTACCCGAAACTCACTTCAGATGGTTTTAGATTGAAAATACGTGAGGAACTTTCTGCAAGTCAATTTCTGTTCAATGTCATATCTGAATCTGTTAGAAAAACGCGTAAACTTGTCGTCTTTCTGACTCCGGACTATTGCAGCGAGTATTGGAATACATTCGAGTTCAACATGGCAGTATATGAAGGCATTTATACCAATAGAAACATTATATTTCCAATAATTATTGGTAATCTTTCTGACATCCATATGTCGAATGAAATTCACACTTTTATGCAAACTAAAATTCAGAGCAAAGATTACATGTGTGTTCCATCAGCTGAACGCTTGATACAAGACCCTGACCTCATTCTTGACAAGCTAAAAAGAAACATCCATTGCTAGTTCTCTTGTCCATTGTCTGTACATATGTTAATACAAGTGCTTGTTTTCTGATCTTGCTACACTAGAATATATGCAAATTATGCTACTTAATATTTGTGTTGTCTTAAGGAACTTTACTCGAGACTATTATGCAAACTAAAATTCAGAGCAATGATTACATGTGTGTTCCATCAGCTGAACGCTTGATACAAGACGCTGATGTCATTGTTGAAAAGATTAAAATAAACACAAGGCGCTAGCATGTATATGTTAATAAAAGTGCGCGTGCTTTCTGATCTTGCTACAATAAAATCTATGCAAATAACGCTACTAAATAGTATGTGCTTAGTCATGCGTGATTTAAATGCATGATATTACATTGCGTAAAATTGTATTTTCCTTGGTGTGGATCTATTTTGACATTGGTCCGCCGTCAAAATCTTATGATTTAGAAAATAGAACTCTCAGTGCGAGGACAAATAGCTACGACACAGTATTGTGTTGTGTTGTAGGGTTATTTTTGTTTTGTACGGCGATCACGTGATCTAACAAAATAGTCCGGCCAGTACTAACCTGTTTTCCTGACCACTTCACCACATATATAAAGGTGGACAATAGATGACTCAAAATGCGTCAAATTGTCATTGAGAACATACGCGTCAACCGTAGCTCGAACCTACGACTTACAGATTGGCAACCAGATGCCCTACCGACTGAGATAACCAGGCGGCTACATCACCAGTGAAATATATCATAATTTGAGACTTTTGTTATATTTTACAAACTAAAAGATATTGAACAGGAGGTCGCAAGTTGAATTCCCGACCGTGGCATATCAATATTCGTAAATAGTACGTGTGGCACCCTCGTCTACCTTTCGGGCCCTGTTAGGGTAGTGCTAAAAATGGTTAGTCCGGTGTCCGGTTAAAATGGGTTAGTAATGTATCACAGAGTGGCATCGCTATATTTGTTACAAGCAGACACTGTCCCCATATCACTTCAAACAATCGTTGCAAGGGTGCAAAACGTTGCACACATTCAACCACAGATTAATGACACGAAACTCTTGTGCTCCAATTTTATTTACCAACATAATGCCCTCCCTTTAAATGTTACATTAAAACTTATGCAGGGAACATATACATTATTTTCATTGCGCACAACATTATATGTAGAATTACATTAAATTCTTATCTTGATATACATAAAAGATCGTTAAATAAATATCAGTTAAGCTGTTGACCTTACATATACATATACAGCAAAACCAACTGAACAGTATCATGAAAATAGAAATGATGTACAAAGAGTGTATACACAGACATTGCATAGATATTTATGTTACATACGTGAATTAGATTGGGCATTATAGTGGAATCTGGTATAAATACATGTTAACTTACTTAAAATCATGTGATAATGATAAATTCACAAAATACACGATAACTGTAATTGAGCTGTCTAGTGGAGTACTTAAGGTAATACCAGAAACTTCTTCATGCACACAGTAAAATATTATTTAGCAAAAGTTTATAATGAAAGAAACCCCATTATTGATCATGCGTATACATACCCATACCCAACCGGTTAGCTCAGCTGATAGAGGGCCGGGCTGTCAACCGGGCAGTCCGGATTCGATTCCCGATCAGGATACTCCTGTCCTTCCGGGACATCTGGCTACGGTCATTTGTTCTCTCTGATTCATGTTGAGAAGTTGCTAGCTGCTTGCGGAAGGGTAAGTAAGTAATAGTTGATAATTAATCCAGGAAATCTGATCAGGACATCTGACCGCCACGTACAACTGAAAAAAAACCACGACAATTACTACATAATCATGATTAAGTATTCAAATTTAAATTGTGTTATTTAATCAAAATCAAAATTCTACTCCGAACCTACAGACGGACTTTAAACTAAACGTCCCCTTGCTCTCAGCTCTGCTCTTTCTGACGAACAAATAAAGAAAAATACTTTTAATGACACTGCACGATAGGGGTGTCGAAAATTATGCAATGACGCTTCATTGAACACAGTCTCTCAACCAATAAATTCAAAATCAATAAGAACATACTATACAATTCGGATACCAAGGAGAAATAAAACATCTGTCACCTAGAACTTTTAAGATTTATTAGATTAATTGTTTATAATAATGTCAAATATACAAATACATTTTTATCACATAACTTGCACTCCAGGAGTGGCATAAAGCAGTGACATAAATATCATATGTAACTAGTTACATAAATAGCCGAATCACAGCACTATTTAAAGTCTATTTAAAGATTGAAAACAATCTATTTATGGTGTTATGTGATAAGTAGAATCTTACATGAGTGCTTATTTGATATTGTTTTTATGAAACTCGTCGACTGAAACGAATATGACGCTCGGCTGAGCCTCGCGTCATATTTAGTCGACTCGTTTCATAAAACAATATCAAATAAGCACTCATGTAGGATCCTCTATGTATAGCGCAAAAACTATTGAACAATATTCAATTGCGCTACACACAGTCCATCAGGTATTTAGAAAATCCTATATATATACAAACACGGAAACCTGCAAACTCTTCAATCGTAAAACATTTTAAACAAATATGTTTTCAGTTCCTATCTAAAAGTAATTTCGTTTCTGTTAATGTTTAGGTCTCTAGGAAGAGCATTTCACCATTTTGGCCCAACCACAGATATTGATCTGTCAGCGATTCTGGTTCTGGTCTTTGTAATAATAAATTGAATGTCATCAGAAGATCTTAGTCTGTATTTTCTTTGAACACGGTTGAACAAAAACCCAAAATAAGATGGTGCTGTTCCCTGCACAATTCGAAATACAAGGACAAGAATTTTAAACCTAATTCTTGCCCTCACAGGCAGCCAGTGCAGAGATTTACGAATTTCGGTAGTAGGATGACCATATGGAGCATTGGTAACCACTTTTGCTGCTTGGTTTTGAACTTTCTGAAGTCTGTTAATCAGATAGGCAGGGATATCCGTGAATAGTCCATTGCAAAAGTCAATGTGAGAATGAATAGACCGTGTACCATTATCTCTGTTGATTTTTGTGAGAGATGTTTACGAATGTCCTTCAGATTTCTAAGCTGGATATGCGCAATCTGACATTTCTTTTTAATATGCATATCAAAATTTAAAGTACTTTCCATATGTACACCAAGATCTCTCACATGATCAACACACTTTACTACACATCCACCAAAAATTACGCTTGAGATGTTAAGTTTTGCCAACTGATATTTAGTTCCATACAAGATAATTTCAGTTTTCGAATTATTCATTTTTCAACTTGAACTTTGTCATCCACAAGATGATACAATGTATCATCAAGACAATCATTTAGCTGTTGAAGAACATTTGTCACATTCTGAGCATCTCCAGCTTGAACTCTAAAAGCAATTTTATGATCATCAGCATATCCATAAAGATCTACTGGGTAATTCTGTACAACTCTGTTCAGAGCAGCGATATACATGGTAAAAATAACTGGACCCACACAGGAGCCCTGGGGTACACCGAATTTCAGCGGTTCTGTATTAGAAGATTCATTTTCAATTATAACTTTCATTGTCCTTTCAGTCAAGTAGGAATTTACCCAGTTCAAAGGGGTGCCCTTAATACCAAAGTCATCATGAAGAATTTGAAGTAAAATTGGAATATCCACTGTATCAAAAGCTGAAAACATAAACAATTAAAGTAAAATTTACAAAAAAAAATATAAAAATACAGGAAGGTTACACAGGAGACACTCAGGGAGGTGACACAGGAGTTACAAACAGTGAGGTGACACAGGAGACACATGGAGAGGGAACCAAGGAAACGCACACAGGGAGGTGACACAGGAGATACACACAGTGAGGGGAAAGATGAGATACACATAGTGAGGAGACACACACAGTGTGGTGACACAGGAGACACATGGAGAGGGAACCAAGGAAACACACACAGGGAGGTGACACAGGAGATACACACAGTAAGGAAACACACACACAGTGGGGTGACACAGGAGACACACACGGGGAGGTGACACAGGAGACACACACAGTAAGGAGACACGCACAGTGAGGTGACACAGGAGACACACACAGGGAGGGGACACAGGAGATACGCACAGTGAGGAGACACACACATGAATTGACACAGGAGACACACACAGGGAGTTGACACAGGAGACACACATAGGGAGATGAAACAGGAGACACACATAGTAAGTTGACACAGGAGACACACATAGGGAGGTGAAACAGGAGACACACACAGTGAGGAGACACATACAGTGAGGTGATACAGGAGACACACACAGGGAGGGGACACAGGAGATTCACCCAGTGAGAAGACACACACATGAATTGACACAGGAGACACACAAAGGGAGGTGATACAGGAGACACACATAGGGAGGTGACACAGGAGATTCACCCAGTGAGAAGACACACACATGAATTGACACAGGAGACACACAAAGGGAGGTGATACAGGAGACACACATAGGGAGGTGACACAGGAGACACACACAGGGAGGTGACACAGGAGACACACATAGGGAGGTGACACATGAGACACACATAGGGAAGTGACACAGGAGACACACATAGGGAGGTGACACAGGAGACACACATAGGGAGGTGACACAAGAGACACACACAATGAGGTGACACAGGAGACACACACAGGGAGGTGACAAGGGGACACACACAGTGAGGTGACACATGAGATACACACAGGCAGGTGATACAGGAGACACACTCAGGGAGGTGACACAGGAGACACACATAGGGAGGTGATACATGAGGTACACATAGGAAGTTGACACAGGAGACACACACAGTAAGGGAACACAGTATACACACACAGGGAGGTGTCACAGGAGAGACACTGCGAGAGGGAAAACTTGATACACACTCAGAGAGGTAATACAGAAGACACACACTTGGAGGAACGATGGAGACACACACATGGAGGGGACTCAGATGACACACATAGTGAGGTTACACAGGAGACACACAGAGTGAGGGGACACAGGAGACACATAGAGTGAGGGAAACAGTAGACACAGAGTGAGGGGACACAGGAGACACACACACAGGGAGGGGACGCTGGAGAGACACACACACATGGAGGGGACACAGGAGACACACAGAGTGAGTTGACATAGGAAACACACAGAGTGAGGGGACACAGGAGACACACAGAGTGAGGGGACACAGGAGACACACACTGTGAGGGGACACATAAGACACACAGCGTGAGGGGAGACAGGAGACACACTGAGTGAGGGGACACAGGAGACACACACAGTGAGGAGACACAGGAGACACACACCGTGAGGGGACACATGTGACACACATATTGAGGGGACACTAGACACACACATTGTGAGGGGACACAGGAGACACACACATGCAGGGGACACAGAAGACACACTTCGTGAGGGGACACATGAGACACACAGCGTGAGGGAACACAGGACACACACACAGTGAGGGGACACAGGAGACACACGGAGTGAAGGGACACAGGATACACACACAGTGAGGGGACACAGGTGACACACATAGAGAGGAAACACAGGAGACACACACACCGGGACAGGACACAGAGATACACACAGTAGATAATCAAGCATTTGACAGTAATTAATTACGTGTATTCCGACTGGTTTGCGAACAATCAATCTGTGGACTACAATTGTAAGTTCTTTGGCAAACTCATCAACTCCATTAGTCAGGGAGGTGAAACAGGAGACACACACAGTGAGGAGACACATACAGTGAGGTGATACAGGAGACACACACAGGGAGGGGACACAGGAGATTCACCCAGTGAGAAGACACACACATGAATTGACACAGGAGACACACAAAGGGAGGTGATACAGGAGACACACATAGGGAGGTGACACAGGAGATTCACCCAGTGAGAAGACACACACATGAATTGACACAGGAGACACACAAAGGGAGGTGATACAGGAGACACACATAGGGAGGTGACACAGGAGACACACACAGGGAGGTGACACAGGAGACACACATAGGGAGGTGACACATGAGACACACATAGGGAAGTGACACAGGAGACACACATAGGGAGGTGACACAGGAGACACACATAGGGAGGTGACACAAGAGACACACACAATGAGGTGACACAGGAGACACACACAGGGAGGTGACACAGGGGACACACACAGTGAGGTGACACATGAGATACACACAGGCAGGTGATACAGGAGACACACTCAGGGAGGTGACACAGGAGACACACATAGGGAGGTGATACATGAGGTACACATAGGAAGTTGACACAGGAGACACACATAGTAAGGGAACACAGTATACACACACAGGGAGGTGTCACAGGAGAGACACTGCGAGAGGGAAAACTTGATACACACTCAGAGAGGTAATACAGAAGACACACACTTGGAGGAACGATGGAGACACACACATGGAGGGGACTCAGATGACACACATAGTGAGGTTACACAGGAGACACACAGAGTGAGGGGACACAGGAGACACATAGAGTGAGGGAAACAGTAGACACAGAGTGAGGGGACACAGGAGACACACACACAGGGAGGGGACGCTGGAGAGACACACACACATGGAGGGGACACAGGAGACACACACTGTGAGTTGACATAGGAAACACACAGAGTGAGGGGACACAGGAGACACACAGAGTGAGGGGACACAGGAGACACACACTGTGAGGGGACACATAAGACACACAGCGTGAGGGGAGACAGGAGACACACTGAGTGAGGGGACACAGGAGACACACAGAGTGAGGGGACACAGGAGACACACACTGTGAGGGGACACATAAGACACACAGCATGAGGGGAGACAGGAGACACACTGAGTGAGGGGACACAGGAGACACACACAGTGAGGAGACACAGGAGACACACACCGTGAGGGGACACATGTGACACACATATTGAGGGGACACTAGACACACACATTGTGAGGGGACACAGGAGACACACACATGCAGGGGACACAGAAGACACACTTCGTGAGGGGACACATGAGACACACAGCGTGAGGGAACACAGGACACACACACAGTGAGGGGACACAGGAGACACACGGAGTGAAGGAACACCGGAGACACACACAGTGAGGAGACACAGGAAACACAAACTGTGATGGGACACATGAGACACATATAGGGAGGGTACACAGGAACTACACAGAGTGAGGGGACACAGGACACACACACATAGTAAGGGGACTTTTGAGACACACTTAGTGAGGGGACACATGAGACACACAGAGTGAGGGGACACATGACACACACACATAGTAAGGGGACTTTTGAGACACACTTAGTGAGGGGACACATGAGACACACAGCGTGAGGGGACACATGACACACACACAGTTAGGGGACACAGGAGACACACGGAGTGAGGGGACACAGACGACACACACAGTGAGGGAACATAGGAGACACACACTGTGATGGGACACATGAGACACACAAAGTGAGGGGACACAGGTGACACACATACTGAGGGGACACAAGACACATACATTGTGAGGGGACACAGGATACACACACAGGGAGGGGACACAGAAGACACACAGAGTGAGGGGACACATGATACACACACAGAGTGAGGGGACACAGAAGACACACAGAGTGAGGGGACACATGATACACACACAGAGGAAGGAGACACAGGATACACACACAGAGTGAGGGGACACAGAAGACACACAGAGTGAGGGGACACAGGATACACACACAGAGGGAGGAGACACAGAAGACACACAGAGTGAGGGGACACAGGATACACACACAGAGGGAGGAGACACAGGATACACACACAGAGTGAGGGGACACAGAAGACACACATAGTGAGGGGACACAGGATACACACATAGTGAGGGGACACAGGATACACACACAGAGTGAGGGAGCACAGGACACACACACAGTGAGGGGACACAGGGGACACACAGAGTGAGGGGACACAGGATACACACACAGTGAGGAGACACAGGAGACACACACCGTGAGGGGACACATGTGACACACATATTGAGGGGACACTAGACACACACATTGTGAGGGGACACAGGAGACACACACATGCAGGGGACACAGAAGACACACTTCGTGAGGGGACACATGAGACACACAGCGTGAGGGAACACAGGACACACACACAGTGAGGGGACACAGGAGACGCACGGAGTGAAGGAACACCGGAGACACACACAGTGAGGAGACACAGGAAACACAAACTGTGATGGGACACATGAGACACATATAGGGAGGGTACACAGGAACTACACAGAGTGAGGGGACACAGGACACACACACATAGTAAGGGGACTTTTGAGACACACTTAGTGAGGGGACACATGAGACACACAGAGTGAGGGGACACATGACACACACACATAGTAAGGGGACTTTTGAGACACACTTAGTGAGGGGACACATGAGACACACAGAGTGAGGGGACACATGACACACACACATAGTAAGGGGACTTTTGAGACACACTTAGTGAGGGGACACATGAGACACACAGAGTGAGGGGACACATGACACACACACATAGTAAGGGGACTTTTGAGACACACTTAGTGAGGGGACACATGAGACACACAGAGTGAGGGGACACAGGACACACACACATAGTAAGGGGACTTTTGAGACACACTTAGTGAGGGGACACATGAGACACACAGAGTGAGGGGACACAGGACACACACACATAGTAAGGGGACTTTTGAGACACACTTAGTGAGGGGACACATGAGACACACAGCGTGAGGGGACACATGACACACACACAGTTAGGGGACACAGGAGACACACGGAGTGAGGGGACACAGACGACACACACAGTGAGGGAACATAGGAGACACACACTGTGATGGGACACATGAGACACACAAAGTGAGGGGACACAGGTGACACACATACTGAGGGGACACAAGACACATACATTGTGAGGGGACACAGGATACACACACAGGGAGGGGACACAGAAGACACACAGAGTGAGGGGACACATGATACACACACAGAGTGAGGGGACACAGAAGACACACAGAGTGAGGGGACACAGAAGACACACAGAGTGAGGGGACACAGAAGACACACAGAGTGAGGGGACACAGAAGACACACAGAGTGAGGGGACACATGATACACACACAGAGGAAGGAGACACAGGATACACACACAGAGTGAGGGGACACAGAAGACACACAGAGTGAGGGGACACAGGATACACACACAGAGGGAGGAGACACAGAAGACACACAGAGTGAGGGGACACAGGATACACACACAGAGGGAGGAGACACAGAAGACACACATAGTGAGGGGACACAGGATACACACACAGAGTGAGGGAGCACAGGACACACACAGTGAGGGGACACAGGGGACACAGGATACACACACAGAGTGAGGGAGCACAGGACACACACAGTGAGGGGACACAGGGGACACACAGAGTGAGGGGACACAGGATACACACACAGTGAGGGGACACAGGTGACACACATAGAGAGGAAACACAGGAGACACACACACCGGGACAGGACACAGAGATACACACAGTAGATAATCAAGCATTTGACAGTAATTAATTACGTGTATTCCGACTGGTTTGCGAACAATCAATCTGTGGACTACAATTGTAAGTTCTTTGGCAAACTCATCAACTCCATTAGTCATTATTATGATAGTTGATATACTGGCCCAAAGAGCTTGAACGCCATATTGTACATATATTTTCAGCATCTGCGCTACATTATGGCAATTATAAACTATGTGAAATAGTGCTGGTAGGTCTGCACTTTCGACCAGTCCTATTAGCTGCACATGTAAACTCACTCAATTGCTACCTCGAGGCAAATTGCTGTGCGAAAAAAAGGAATGGATATAGCTATATAATTGTCCGTTTAACATATACTCAGTACATTTAAAATGGCACATTTTTGTACATGCGACATGTCTTTTTAAATGTCATTTGATGGAGGATGGAATGGTTGGTCAGAATGGAATCCTTGTACTGTTACATGTGGTGGAGGTTCTAAAATCCGTACTTGAACATGTACTGATCCTGCACCACTAAATGGTGGCATTCAGTGTGCTGGTGAAGGTACATCAACTCAGACCTGTAATGAAGGATCTTGTTCAGGTGTTATGTTTGTTTTGATCATGCTGAATATGTAAAACTGTAAGTAAATGAAATATAACCTCATATGAAGAATTTTATACAGTAAAAACATGTTGCAACTCACATCCCTAGGTAAGTTCATGAAATTTGAGAAATCTTTAAATGTACTGAATAAAACTATATTACGCTTAATTGCGCACACCACGTTAATCAATGAATAAATTAACTGAATACACGCTATTTTGCACTATGACAAACTAGGGTTGTACTGTCTATGTTGTGAAAATCGATTTGTTAATACCTTCATGCAAATTGCTATGGAATGAAAGACGCACGTCAACGTAGAGCGTGTGTGCACTAAAGCGTTCAGTGAGCCGAACGTAAATTAAATGTATTCATTTACCGATAATGTACATGTAAGCGTAAAGTCTTTATCGTGGTTCATTAGGATATATGGAACGATGTCAGGACGTTGGATTTAAAGCTTATAGTAGACGTAAATATTTTTGTTATTTTAGTGACAGTTCTATTTATATGGCTTTAGCTGATTAAACTAGGCATCAGGGGTAATATCTTAAATATTATGCAGTCTATGTATTCATCAGTTAAATCACGTGTTAAATATTGTAACGCATTAAGTGATCAATATGATTGTGTTCTAGGTGTAAGACAGGGTGAATGTTTGTCGCCATTTTTATTCTCAATGTTTCTCAATGATGTTGAAGATATGTTCATTTCGAAAGGACTCGAAGGAATCGATGTTAACATGTTTAAAATATTAATGATGTTATATGCAGATGATATTGTCATATTTGCTAAAACGAGTTCTGAGTTGCAAGCTAGTTTAGATGTTCTGTCACAGTATTGCAATAAATGGTAATTAGTTGTAAATACAAGCAAAACAAAAGTATTATTCTTTAAGAAGGGAGGTAGAGTTTCACAATTTTTTTTTTTTTTCAACAATAATATTCCTGTAGAAATAGTCAGTAAGTTCCGTTATTTAGGTATTGTATTTACACCCGGTGGGTCTTTCTCTGAAGCCCTAAATACCCTATCTGGCCAAGCATTAACAGCTATTTTTATCATGAACAAAAACTTGTATAAGTTTACGAATTTAACAGTGAGTCATAAACTGGATCTCTTTGATAAACTAATTACACCCATTTTAAAATATGGGAGCGAGGTTTGGGGATTTATAACTGGAAACGCTATTGAACGTATACATCTACAATTTTGTAAAAATATTTTAGGAGTGAAGAAAACAACACAGAATGATTTTATTTATGGAGAACTTGGTAGACTTCCTTTTATTTTTTCGAGATATTTCATTATGATAACATACTGGATAAAGTTAATGCAAGTAAACGAGAACAAATATACGAAAAAGGTATACTGTATGTTAAAAGATGATATTGATAATTACCCAAACCAAAAAAAATGGTGTTCATTATTGCGAGATATTTTATGCAATTTAGGCTTCCATGATGTTTGGGTCTTTCAAACTGTAGGAGACTAAATTATTTTTGAACTGTATTAAACAGAGATTAAAAGACCAATTTATTCAAAAATGGAATGGTAGGTTACAAGAATCATGTAGGGCAAATCTTTATAAACATATTCATTTTTTTCGATTTCAACCATATTTAGATATATTTTGAATGTTAGAAAATTCCGCATAAGTCTTACAAAATTGAGAGTTTCCTCACATAGGCTTAATTAGTATTGAATCGGGTAGATGGACAAAACCAAATCCCACACCACTAGCTAATAATGTAATTTATGTCATATATTAGAAGATGAGTACCATTTTATATTTGAGTGTAATTTATACATTGAGATACGGAAAAAGTATCTGCCTATCTATTACTGGAGACGTCCGAACATGTTCAAATTTATAGAACTTATAAAAACTGAAAATAAAACTTTGTTAACAAAATTAAGTAGTTACATTTACCATGCAAATTGACAGTGAGAAATAATTTAAATTATAATGCATAAATAGTCTTTATTATATTTACAGATGACTTATTTGAAATAATTTGTCGTAGTACTGATATACATGTTGTGTTAACGTAATATTTTTGTATTTGGTGATGTATTGATGTGTTCTCTATTATCAAAATTATATTATGTGTATACTAGGCTCTAAGTTCCTTTCTTATCCAACATTTAGTTTCGGTAGGACATAGTCATAAGGGAATGTAGTTTGCCTCTTCATGATGATGTTCAATATCAGTCATGAAGTTTTACATACATGTATTTGCTAGAATGTTATTGTTGTATTTTGTTTGTGACTGTGTATGTGTATTTATAAACTGTTTGTGACTACCTGTTTACCTGTTAATACTGTTTATAATGTTTACTATGTATGTTATAGTCGCATGGGTTTATGTTTGTTTGTTTCATCGGGTTCAACGCCGTTTCTCAACGATATTTCAGTTATATACGGCGGCCGGTTCACCTAACCAGTTTTTCCTGGACTGAATTCTTACCAGTACTAACTTACCCTTCCACAAGGAGCCGGAAACTTCTCCACATGTGGAGGAGAATCGACATTTTTGTCAAATTTTCATGGAAGGGTATGACCTGCCGCGACCGGGAATCGAACCTAGATCGCCGGGTTTCAAGTCCAGCGCACTAACCACTGGACCTTCTCGATTTGAAAAATAAAACTTGTCAAACTTTAATGCCAACCATGATAATGTGTTCGTTTGTTTTGGTTTTACACCGTTACTCAACAGTATTTAAGTTATATACTGTAGTCAGTTGACCTAACCAGCACTGTATTCAGTAAAGGTATTTGTGGCTCACGTTTCGTAACGTTTTGCAATTTGGTTACCTGTGTGCAGTCAATGTAATATGGTAGGCCAGGGATACAAAACAAAACGTGTGCGACTGTTTGCCGTAACTGAACGCAGGGCAGTGTTCCTGGGATACCAACCAGTGCTAATGTAACTTACTACATCTACTGATAAATAAGGAGTAAAGCGGTGGAGGAAAAATGTTTTTGAATGTATTATCTTCAGTAAATACTTAAAGTGTAAAAACATCCCATTTTAAACCATCTGTTTTGTTACCTACCACCTGACTGCATTTACAGGTGTTATTGTTTCTAATTTTAATGATTTGCATAATTAAAGGTACATTGTACATGGTCTTATTTTTTGATTTCGAATAGACCATGGTTTCGATCAAACTTTTTCAATTCGACATAAGATGCATAAGAAGATACATTCGGACCTGATTTTTATTTCGGATGATACCGAGTGTTCGAATAGAAGGTTGTCGAATAAACGAGGTCCGACTGTATTTATATGGCTTTTTCAAATATCTTATTAATATAATCAGTTTTTCGTGTCGCAAGTCACTTTAAAGCTTAAACACGTTAAGTCAACAAACCTTTTAAATACAACGTATTGTCCAGTTTTATTGTACTGTGAAAATGTTCATGTCTTCATGGTCAATGCACACGATAGATTAGTTCTCCGGCAACTTTCGATAAAGTCCGTACTGTTTACGAATATTTATCCGCAAAATGGACATTTATAACTAGTATTTAATATAATAGCCGTTCATATCGTGGTTAAATTTTCGTAAACCGAATGGACTTTATCGAAAGTGGCCCGATTACGAATTTATCGTGTGCATTGACCATGAAGATATGCAAATTTTGACAGGTCAATAAAACTTGACAATATCTGACAAAACCGTGGCGGTAATGTTTATTCTGGGTATTTCGCGTTTTTTAATTCAGATTATTATTAATACTGTATATTTAGTGTCGTTTCGTGCAGTGAAGTAAGATCAAGGCCTCAATTTTACGAAAATACTTAAGGTTATTAGAATACTTAGGTATAGTAATTTGCTTAATATCGTACTCAAGTTAAGTAAGTTATTCTAAGTATGCGTCACGAAAACATGTCTGACATGTTAGTTCGTTCACAAGAGCTTATATTGTATCAATCAGATAAATCGCTATGTAACAAGTTTATTTACATGAATGTGTGAGTTCACGACTTAGGCCATAAGTAATGCTTAACTAGATTGAAACAGACTATACTATGTCAATGACTAATCACACTACTGAGTTATTTTTATCCAGTCTCCTATGCAGCGATCTCTCCTTACATGTATCGGTTGCGCCGACCATCTTTTTGAATGATATTTCTTGTTTTCAGGTGGTATCATCGACAGTACTACCAACAGGCATTAACAAAGCAACATTACGCCATTCTATATACAACAACGCCATGATGAAAATGAACATTGTCCTATTCCAGCTTTCACACATTTTACTGACAATATCGACAGCAGCGTCAAGAAATATTTGCGATTGTAAAATAGATTTGGTAAACTTATCAGCTGATTGTGAGGGACTCGGATTAAAAAACTTGACGAGAGTCCTGGGGTGTATTCCCTTCAACACACGTTCTATGAACGTAGGAAACAATTCTATCAGCGAAATACCGGACGAAGCATTTAAAGCATTTACCTCCCTTTACCACTTGAATTTAGACCGTAATGCGATTGCATATTTGAATGATGGTGCTTTTGTTGGTTTGGAGAATCTTCATGAACTGTCAATAGTCACTAATAGACTTCACCATGCCGATTCATACTCAAATCGATCATTCTCGCCGCTTAAAAATCTACGTACATTGTCAATACAAGGGAACTGTGACGTTCACCAGATGGTGTGCATGTACCCTGATGCACCTTTGTCCCACCTATCGTCTCTCCAAGACCTTGCCATTGATGGAATTCCATTCGTCAATCTTGGTGAAGGGTTTTCCGCATTAACGAGTCTGAAATCTCTTGTATTTACAGATAGTGATGGCGGCCATTGCAACACCCCTGTAGTGACGCCGTCTACGTTTGCTGCGTTGGCCACAACACCCATCTCATTGTTAAATATGGACGGTTGCAGTATAGAAACATTGCTTCCCGGTAGTTTTAGGAAATTATGGAATCTCACTAAATTGATAATAACTGATAATCGGAATCTTTGTACTAACGCTGCAGAAAATGCAACATTAGGATTAAATGAAACACGTATACAGTCTATTAGCTTCAGATATTGGTGCATAGATCATCCTCATCACCTAGATATTCATGATGGCATGTTAAAAGGACTGACAAACACGTCACTGGAATCACTCGTCTTGGAATATAACAACATTGACTACGTTAGTCCCGATTGCATAGACAATTTGCCGAGAAGTATTGTTTATTTTTCATTGAAGGACAACGTTATTAACGATGCTCACTTTGTGTTTAATTTATGGAAATTAGATAATATGCAAACCTTTGATTTGAGTTTCCAGAATTATAATGATTATGATAAGTTGAGGGAGAACGCTAGACAACGAATACCACTGTTCGAAGAAACAACTGTTGGAAATACTTCACTCGATGTAATCAAATTGCCAAGACATCTTAAGACACTTTATATGAATAATATAAAACTGAAATACCCAATACCTTCTCTGATGTTTAATGCCCCTGAACTTAGCTATATCGATGCTTCCGAATGTCTTCTTCTGTCATTTCTTGGTCCATGGTTTGGTCTGCATTCTCTTCAGGTACTGAATCTTGGACACAACCTCCTGTCAGTCATAAATCCTCAATCATTTGTGGATATGCCGAATTTGCGGTCATTGTATTTGCAGGATAATCAGCTAGGTACGTCAATCAGTCATGATGTGGAAGGTGCCACCTTTTCTAAACAGATTCATCTTGAAATATTGGACTTAAGTTACAATGGTATTAAAGATTTGCCGTTTCTAATATTTAAAAATCAAGTCAAATTACGGCGACTATATCTTGCAGAAAACTCTTTACAAAACTTCAGTGTGCTAATATCTTCATTGTCAGAATTGAGACATTTGGACTTATCGGGAAATGAAATTGTTGACATTTCAAAGGAAAATAGGATATTTTTGGATAGAATTGCAGCGAATTCCTCAATCAAACTGGATTTATCGAATAATACTTTTATATGTCAGTGCGGAAATATAGACTTTATGAATTGGCTGGCGACAACACAAGTGAATATTCTCAGTAAAAGTGACTTAAAATGTCTGTTCACCAACAATACCTTAGTAAGTCTTGAACGACTGGATGATATTCTTTCAGAGTTGAAGTATGGCTGCACTTCTTGGATAGTGTTAACTTCTTGTATATCCAGTTTTGTTGTCCTTACCTTGGTATTATCGCTTGTTGCTATCGTGTATCACAAACGCTGGCAGCTAAGATACCTGTATTACATGGGACGACGAAATCTCACACCGTATCATCCATTGGAGGAAGCGGAGATTGAGCTCGATATCGATGCTTATATTTCATATGAGCCTCATTATGACATTACAGAAGAGATCGATTTGCATAAGTTCATCGCCGATACTCTTCACCCGAAACTCACTTCAGATGGTTTTAGTCTGAAAATACGTGAGGAACTTCCTGCAGGTCAAGTTTTGTTCAAAGTCATATCTGAATCTGTTAGAAAAGCACGTAAACTTGTCGTCTTTCTGACTCCGGACTATTGCAGTGAGTATTGGAATACATTCGAGTTCAACATGGCAGTATATGAAGGCATTTATACCAATAGAAACATTATATTTCCAATAATTATTGGTAATCTTTCTGACATCCATTTGTCGAAGGAAGTCCAGACTATTATGCAAACTAAAATTCAGAGCAATGATTACATGTGTGTTCCATCAGCTGAACGCTTGATACAAGACGCTGATGTCATTGTTGAAACAATTGAACGATTAAAATAAACACAAGGCGCTAGCATGTATATGTTAATAAAAGTGCGCGTGCTTTCTGATCTTGCTACAATAAAATCTATGCAAATAACGCTACTAAATATTATGTGCTTAGTCATGCGTGATTTAAATGCATGATATTACATTGCGTAAAATTGTGTTTTCCTTGGTGTGGATCTATTTTCACATTGGTCCGCCGTCAAAATCTTATGATTTAGAAAATAGAACTCTCAGTGCGAGGACAAATAGCTACGACACAGTATTGTGTTGTGTTGTAGGGTTATTTTTGTTTTGTACGGCGATCACGTGATCTAACAAAATAGTCCGGACAGTACTAACCTGTTTTCCTGACCACTTCCCCACATATATAAAGGTGGACAATGGATGACTCAAAATGCGTCAAATTGCCATTGAGAACATACGCGTCAACCGCAGCTCGAACCTACGACTTACAGATTGGCAACCAGATGCCCTACCGACTGAGATAACCAGGCGGCTACATCACCAGTAAACATATCATAATTTGAGACTATTGTTATATTTTACAAACTAAAACATATTGAACAGGAGGTCGCAAGTTGAATTCCCGACCGTTGCATATCAATATTCGTAAATAGTACGCGTGGCACCCTCGTCTACCCTCCGGGCCCTGTTAGGGTAGTGCTTAATCTGGTTAGTCCGGTGTCCGGTTAAAATGGGTTAGTAATGTATCACAGAGTGGCATTACTATATTTGTTACAAGCAGACACTGTCACCACATCACTTCAAACAATCGTTGCAAGGGTGCAAAACTTTGCATACATTCAACCACAGATTAATGACACGAAACTCTTGTGCTTCAATTTTATTAACCAACATAATGCTCTCCCTTTAACTGTTACATTAAAACTCATGCAGGGAACATATACATTATTTGCATTGCGCACAACATTATATGTAGAATTACATTAAATTCTTATCTTGATATACATAAAAGATCGTTAAATAAATATCAGTTAAGCTGTTGACCTTACATATACATATACAGCAAAACCAACTGAACAGTATCATGAAAATAGAAATGATGTACAATGAGTGTATAAACAGACATTGCATAGATATTTATGTTACATACGTGAATTAGATTGGGCATACCTTTAGTGGAATCTGGTATAAATACATGTTAACTTACTTAAAATCATGTGATATTGAGAAATTCACAAAATACACGATAACTGTAATTGAGCTGTCTAGTGGAGTACTTTAGGTAATACCAGAAACTTCTTCATGCACACAGTAAAATATTATTTAGCAAAAGTTTATAATGAAAGCAACCACATTATTGATCATGCGTATACATACCCATACCCAACCGGTTAGCTCAGCTGATAGAGGGCCGGGCTGTCAACCGGGCAGTCCGGATTCGATTCCCGATCAGGACAACTCCTGTCCTTCCAGGACATCTGGCTACGGTCATTTGTTCTCTCTGATTCATGTTGAGAAGTTGCTAGCTGCTTGCGGAAGGGTAAGTAAGTAATAGTTGATAATTAATCCAGGAAATCTGATCAGGACATCTGACCGCCACGTACAACTGAAAAAAAACACACGACAATTACTATATAATCATGATTAAGTATTCAAATTTAAATTGTGTTATTTAATCAAAATCAAAATTCTACTCCGAACCTACAGACGGACTTTAAACTAAACGTCCCCTTGCTCTCAGCTCTGCTCTTTCTGACGAACAAATAAAGAAAAATACTTTTAATGACACTGCACGATAGGGGTGTCGAAAATTATGCAATGACGCTTCATTGAACACAGTCTCTCAACCAATAAATTCAAAATCAATAAGAACATACTATACAATTCGGATACCAAGGAGAAATAAAACATCTGTCACCTAGAACTTTTAAGATTTATTAGATTAATTGTTTATAATAATGTCAAATATACAAATACATTTTTATCACATAACTTGCACTCCAGGAGTGGCATAAAGCAGTGACATAAATATCATATGTAACTAGTTACATAAATAGCCGAATCACAGCACTATTTAAAGTCTATTTAAAGATTGAAAACAATCTATTTATGGTGTTATGTGATAAGTAGAATCTTTTTATGAAACTCGTCGACTGAAACGAATATGACGCTCGGCTGAGCCTCGCGTCATATTTAGTCGACTCGTTTCATAAAACAATATCAAATAAGCACTCATGTAGGATCCTCTATGTATAGCGCAAAAACTATTGAACAATATTCAATTGCGCTACACACAGTCCATCAGGTATTTAGAAAATCCTATATATATACAAACACGGAAACCTGCAAACTCTTCAATCGTAAAACATTTTAAACAAATATGTTTTCAGTTCCTATCTAAAAGTAATTTCGTTTCTGTTAATGTTTAGGTCTCTAGGAAGAGCATTCCACCATTTTGGCCCAACCACAGATATTGATCTGTCAGCGATTCTGGTTCTGGTCTTTGTAATAATAAATTGAATGTCATCAGAAGATCTTAGTCTGTATTTTCTTTGAACACGGTTGAACAAAAACCCAAAATAAGATGGTGCTGTTCCCTGCACAATTCGAAATACAAGGACAAGAATTTTAAACCTAATTCTTGCCCTCACAGGCAGCCAGTGCAGAGATTTACGAATTTCGGTAGTAGGATGACCATATGGAGCATTGGTAACCACTTTTGCTGCTTGGTTTTGAACTTTCTGAAGTCTGTTAATCAGATAGGCAGGGATATCCGTGAATAGTCCATTGCAAAAGTCAATGTGAGAATGAATAGACCGTGTACCATTATCTCTGTTGATTTTTGTGAGAGATGTTTACGAATGTCCTTCAGATTTCTAAGCTGGATATGCGCAATCTGACATTTCTTTTTAATATGCATATCAAAATTTAAAGTACTTTCCATATGTACACCAAGATCTCTCACATGATCAACACACTTTACTACACATCCACCAAAAATTACGCTTGAGATGTTAAGTTTTGCCAACTGATATTTAGTTCCATACAAGATAATTTCAGTTTTCGAATTATTCATTATTCATTTTCAGGAGACACACAGGGAGGGGACCCAGGATACACACACATGTGGTGATACAGGAGACACACACAGTGAGGGGCCACATGAGACACACAGGAAGGGGACACATGATACACACACATGTGGTGATACAGGAGACACACATAGTGAAGGGCCACATGAGACACACAGGAAGGGGACACATGATACACACACATGTGGTGATACAGGAGACACACACAGTGAGGGGCCACATGAGACACACAGGAAGGGGACACATGATACACACACATGTGGTGATACAGGAGACACACATAGTGAGGGGCCACAGGAGACACACAGGGAGGGGACACAGGATACACACACATGTGGTGATACAGGAGACACACATAGTGATGTGACACAGGAGACACACAGGGCGGTGACATAGGATACACACACATGTGGTGATACAGGAGACAGACACAGTGAAGGGACACAGGAGACACACAGGGAAGGGACACATGATACACACACAGGGAGGGGACACAGGAGACACACACAGTGAAGGGACACAGGAGACACACAGGGCGGTGACACAGGAGACACACAGGGAGGGGACCCAGGAGACACACACAGTGAGGGACCCAAAATACACACACATGTGGTGACATACAGATTAAGGGGAACCAGGATACACACACAGATTGAGGGGATACAGGAGACACACACAGTGAGGGACCCAAAATACACACACATGTGGTGACATACAGATTAAGGGGAACCAGGATACACACACATGTGGTGACACACAGAGAGGGGACCCAGGAGACACACACAGAGAGGGGACCCAGGATACACACACATGTGGTGAGACAGGATACACACACAGATTGAGGGGATACAGGAGACACACACAAGGAGGAGACTCACACAAGGAGGAGACACACCCTGGGAGGGGACGCAGGATACACACACAGGTGGTGATACAGGGGACACACACAGATGTAGGGGACACAGGATACACACAAGGAGGAGACAAACACACGGAGGAAACGCACTCAGGGAGGAGACACAGGAGATAATAACGCATTTTACAGGAATTAATTACATGGATTCCGACTGGTGTGCGAACAATCAGTCTGTGGACAGTGTAGGACACTGCTGCTTTATTTCGTAAATTGTTTCCCTTGATATCATTGAGAAAAAAACACAATCAATTCTCGTGAGATATATTCATGGTCTATTGTTACTCATACATGTACTACAATTGTAAGTACTTTTGCAGACTCATCAACATGATTAGTCATTATTATGATAGTTGATATACTGGCCCTAAGAGCTTATCCGCCTCATTGTTCATATATTTTCAGCATCTTCACTATATTATGGCAATTGTTTATAGTTATTTTACAAGATGAACGTGATTTTGACATGCTTATATCGTCTTTTCTTTTCCGACAGTTCAATTCATTTGTGCCATACATATAATAGATTACCGCGATTAATATTAACTTAAGGTTTATCAGGAGTATTTATAAACTACAGTCGAACCTCATCGACTCGAATTCATCGGGTCCGAAAATTATTTCGCCTTATACATGTTTTCGAATGGTCCATTTCAAATTTACGTGCATAAGAAGATACATCGGGACCTGATATGTACTTCGGATGTTACCGAGTATTCGAGTAAAAGGTTCTCGAATAAACGAGGTTCGACTGTCTGTGGAATAGTACTGGTAGGCCTGCACTTTCCACTAGTCATATTAACTGCACATGTAAACTCACTCTGTTGCTGCATTAAGGCAAATTGGTGTGTGAAAAAAAACCGCATCTATATAGGTATAAAATGTCCCTTGATTGAAAGAAACTTTGTCGTTGATCGTTGCGTAAAGTAAACTTAACTCATGTAAAGTTATTATCTTGCATCCCTAGGTAAGTTCATGTAATTTGGGAAATCTTACATTTTGCGGTTTTAAATCACGCTTAATCGTGCACGCCACGTTACGCAATGAATAAATTTATCAATTGAATACCCGCTATTTTGCAGTATGACAAACTACGGTTGTCATGTCTACATTTTGAACGCATGAACATCGACTAATATGTAAATTTGCTGTACATGAAAGACGAATCCATTCATTGGTGAAGCGTTCAGTCAGCCGAACGTAAATTAAATGTATTCATTTACCGATAATGTACATGTAAGCGTAAAGTATTTATCGCGTAACTTTAGGAACAGATTTTATACTACGATGGCAGGGCATTTGGAGTAACCTCATAATATAGGTAAATATTAATGTTATTACAGTGGCAGTTCTGTGTAATGCCAACCATGCTGATTTTTTCGTTTGATTTGGTTTTACGCCGTTTCTCAGCAGTATCAAAGTTATATACTGCGGTCAGCTGACCTAACCAGAGCTGCTGGGATATCAACCAGTACTAATATATTCCTCCACAAGTAACTAACCACTTACACACATGAATCAGTGCATAAGCGGTGGAGGACACGTGTCTGTGGATGTATTATCTTCAGTGAATGCTGAAAGTGTAATAACATCGCATTTTAAACATTCAGTTTTGTTGATGAAATATGGTAAATCATAAATATGAGAAAATCGGTGGAAATTGCCTTCATACAGATCTATACTCCATTGTCACTTTTCTTACATGTTTCGAAAAATCACAATTACACGTGTCCGATGCCTGTATTTTCTATCTATCGTGTGGCATTAGGATATATGTAACGATGACAGAACGTTGGATTTAAAGCTTATAGTAGAGGTAAATATTTTTGTCATTTAAGTGACAGTTCTGTTTAATGCCAGCCACGCTGATTTGTTCGTTTGTTTTGGTTTACGCCGTTTCTCAGCAGTATTTCAGTTATATACTGTGGTCAGTTGACCTAACCAGTGTTCCTGGGATACCAACCAGTACTAATGTAACTAACCACTTCCACAGATAAATAAAGAGTAAAGCGGTGGAGGACACATGTCTTTGGATGTTTTATCTTCAGTAAATGCTGAAAGTGTAATAAAATCACATTTTATACCATCTGTTTGGTTGCCTACCAGCTGACTGCATAAATACCGAGTGTATTTACATGTGCTTTTGTTTCTACTATTAATGATCTTCTTTATTAAAGGAACATATGGTCTTATTTTTTAAATTTCGAATAAACCATGGTTTCGATCAACCATTTCAATTCGACATAAGATGCATACGAAGAAACATTCGGACCTGATTTTTAATTCGGATGATACCGAGTGTTCGAATAGAAGGTTGTCGAATAAACGAGGTGCGACTGTATTTATATGGCTTTTTAAAATATCTTATTAATATAATCAGTATTTCGTGTCGCAAGTCATTTTAAAGCTTAAACACGTTAATCCAACACACCTTTTAAATACAACGTATCTAACAAAATCGCGAAGTGACCCGTGACGGTAATGTTTATTTTGGGTATTTAGCCTTTTTTAATTCACATTATTATTAGTACCGTATATTTACTGTCGTTTCGTGCAGTGAAGTAAGATCGCGGCCTCAGTTTTACGAACATTCTTAAGTTTATTAGAATACATGTACTTATAGTATAGTAATTTGATTAATATCGTACTCAAGTTAAGTAAGTTATTCTAAGTATGCGTCACGAAAAATGTCTTACATGTTAGTTCGTTTTCAAGAGCTAATGTTCAAAGCAGCTATCAGAACTCAAAGTTATTCTGTGGCGTCAAAGTGTGTATGTGGAACACAATGCTTACAGAGAACGTTGTATAATTTAGGAACACGTTGTTTGAGCCTTTTTTGTAAATCTAAGATTTAAGTACAAGTAGTGAATATTCCCAATATAATCTCACTCAGTCTCGAATTATCACCCGATATCAAATTCATTCTCTATCAGTCTCAAATTTTCACTAAATCTCACATTCTCTCTCAGATCTCGAAATCTCAATCAGACGTCAAATTCTCACTAAAATCTAAAATTCCCACTATGTGTAAAATTCTCACTCGATCTTAAATTCTCCCTCGATCTCAAATTCTAACTCAAATCTCAAATTCTCACTCAGTCTAAAATTCTCACTCGATCTCAAGTTCTCACTTATATCTCAAATTCCCACTCAGTCTAAAATTCTCACTCGATCAAATTCACACTCGATCTCAAATTCTCACTCAGATCTCAAATTCTCACTCGATCTCAAATTCTCCCTCGGTATGAAATTCTCACTAGATCTCAAATTCTCACTCCATCTCACATTCTCACTCAGATTTCAAATTCTCACTCAGTCTCGAAATTGTCACTCGATATCAATTTCTCACTTGGATCTCAAATTCTCACTCAGATCCCAAATTCTCCCACAGTCCAGAATACTAACATAGTCTCGGATTCTCACTCGATCTCAAATTGTCTATCAAATCTCAAATTGTCAAACAGTCTCGCATTCTCACTCAGATCTCAAATTTTAACTCGGTCTTGAATTCTCACTCGATCACAAGTTCTCATTCTGATCTGAAAGAAGTGAATCAAAAAGAATACTCGACATATACAAGGCACTTAACCCACTTCGCGCTCAAACATATTTATAAACAGGCTTACTAGAGTATATTTTGAGTTTTTAGTGCTGAATACAGTAAAACTTCGAAACCTCGAACTGCCGTCGGACCGAGGAATTAGTTCGAGCCATCTACCTGTTCGAGGCATCTACCGTATACGTATATATGTACGAACTGTCACCGGTGCAAGTGCACTAAGCATGCTTAACACTTGGTATTTGTGTGTTGTTAGTGTTTTCATACTGAATGCACGTCGATCAATAGTCACAGCATTATTCATAATAATAATAATTTAAAAAGAAATGAAAGAAAACTAAAACATATTTAAGTAATTGATTCGTTTATTCTTACACACAAGAATAATATACAGACGAGATAGTAAACAATTACGATGTTCTATTTTTTTTCGTTGTTGTTCATTTTGATAATGATAAGGGTAATAAATGTCTGATCGTATTTATATCAATATCAACATTTGAAGGATTTTACTCAATGATGTTTGCGCTTATGATTAAGATATTTATAAAATACGATAATTTGTTATTTCTGAATTTTATTCACTCGGCAATCAATAGACAATTAACAATTAAAATTTCCCGTTTGGACTTCATTAAATATTTAATTGATCCCTTAAGTGATTTGTTTGTCACATAAGTACATGTACACTGTATTGTTTATAGTGCAACAATCAAGTAATTATCACTACGTGCGAATAACACGTGTCACCAATCTTCCCTGTCAACAAAGAATAGAATATCGCTCGGTCCATAAAAGGTGTGAATTATTGTCTTGTTCAACCTATCTGGGGTGAACAATGAATGAAATGGTATCTAGGGACCGCACAACCTGTTCGAGTGTTCGACCTATCTCCGTTCGAGTGATCTACTGTTCGTTAATATGAAATAAGAAGGGGTTTTGCCGGGACCTAAGAACCTGTTCGAGGTATCTACTGTGTTCGACCCAAAACTGTTCGAGGTTTCGAAGTTTTACTGTAATGTCTATCATCACTGGCCCAGGATTGTGAATCAAACATTATATTAAATATTATTCACACGTATGAAATGAAGATATAGTACTGACTACGTAAGTGTAAGTGTTCTCTTTTTAAATACCCATTGAAGTCTCTTTTTTTTCAGGTTGTAACATCGACAGTACTACCAACAGACATTAACAAAAAAAAAACATTACGCCATTTCTATATATAACCACGCCATGATGAAATCGAACATCGTCCTATTCCAGCTTTCACATATTTTACTGACAATATCGACAGCAGTGTCAAGAAATATTTGCAGTTGTAAAATAGATTTGGTAAACTTATCAGCTGATTGTGAGGGACTCGGATTAAAAAACTTGACGAGCGTCCTGGGGTGCATTCCATTGAACACACGTTATATGTATTTAGGAAACAATTCTATCAGCGAAATACCGGATGAAGGATTTAAATCATTTACCTCCCTTTACCACTTGAATTTAGACGTTAATGCGATTGAATATTTGAATGATAGTGCTTTTGTTGGTTTGGAGAATCTTCATGAACTGTCGATAGTTACTAATAGACTTCACCATGCCGATTCATACACCAATTGGTCATTCTCGCCGCTTATAAATCTACGTACATTGTCAATACAGGGGAACTGTGACGTTCACAAGATGGTGTGCATGTACCCCGATACACCTTTGTCCCACCTATCGTCTCTCCAAGACCTTGCAATTGATGGAATTCCATTCCTCAATCTTGGTGATGGATTTTCCGCATTGAAGAGTCTGAAATCTCTTGTATTCACGGATAGTGATGGCAGCTATTGCAACACCCCTCTGGTGACACCGGCTACGTTTGCTGCATTGGCCACAACACCCATCTCATTGTTAAATATGGACGGTTGCAGTATAGAAACATTGCTTCCCGGTAGTTTTAGGAAATTATGGAATCTCACTAAATTGACCATAAGTGGTAATCTGAATCTTTGTACTAACGCTGCAGAAAATGCAACATTAGGATTAAATGAAACACGTATACAGTTTATTAGCTTCAGATATTGGTGCAGAGATCTTCCTCATCACCTAGAACTTAATTATGGCATGTTAAAAGGACTGACAAACACGTCATTGGAATCACTCGTCTTGGAGCATAACAAAATTGAATACGTTAGTCCTGAATGCATTGACAATTTGCCGAGAAGTATTATTTATTTTTCATTGAAGGAGAACGATATTAACGATGCTCACTTTCTGTCAAATTTATGGAAATTAGATAATATGCAAACCTTTGATTTGAGTTATCAGAATCATAATGATTATGCTAAGTTGAAAGAGAACACTAGTCAACGATTATCACTCTTCAAAGAAACAACTGCTGGAAATACTTCACTCGATGTAATCAAGTTGCCAAGACATATTAAGACAATTCATATGAATAATATAAAACTGAAATACCCAATACCTTCACTGACGTTTAGTGCCAATGAACTTAGCTATATCGATGCTTCCGAATGTCTTCTTCTGGCATTTCTTGGTCCATGGTTTGGTCTGCATTCTCTTCATGTACTGAATCTTGGACACAACCTTATTTCAGTCTTAAATCCTCAATCATTTATGGATATGCCGAATTTGCGGTCATTGTATTTGCAGAATAATCAGCTAGGTACGTCAATCGATCATGATGTGGAAGGTGCCACCTTTTCTAAACAGATTCATCTTGAGACATTGGACTTAAGTTACAATGGTATCAACGATTTGCCGTTTCTAATATTTAAAAATCAAGTCAAATTACGGCGACTATATATTGCAGAAAATTCATTACAAAACTTCAGTGTGCTAATATCTTCATTGTCAGAATTGAGACATTTGGACTTATCGGGAAATGAAATTGTTGACATTTCAAAGGAAAATAGAATATTTTTGGATAGAATTGCAGCGAATTCCTCAATCAAACTGGATTTATCTAATAATACTTTTATATGTCAGTGCAGAAATATAGACTTTATGAACTGGCTGGCGACAACACATGTGAATATTCTCAGTAAAAGTGATTTAAAATGTCTATTCACCAACAATACCTTAGTAAGTCTTGAACGACTGGATGATATTCTTTCACAGTTGACGTACGGCTGCACTTCTTGGATAGTGTTAACTTCTTGTATATCATGTTTTGTTGGCCTAACCTTGGTATTATCGCTTGTTGCTATCGTGTATCACAAACGCTGGCAACTAAGATACCTGTATTACATGGGACGACGAAATCTCACACCGTATCACCCATTGGAGGAAGCGGAGATTGAGCTCGATATCGATGCTTATATTTCATATGAGCCTCATTATGACATTACAGAAGAGATCGATTTGCATAAGTTCATCGCCAATACTCTTTACCCGAAACTCACTTCAGATGGTTTTAGTCTGAAAATACGTGAGGAACTTTCTGCAAGTCAATTTCTGTTCAATGTCATATCTGAATCTGTTAGAAAAGCACGTAAACTTGTCGTCTTTCTGACTCCGGACTATTGCAGCGAGTATTGGAATACATTCGAGTTCAACATGGCAGTATATGAAGGAATTTATACCAATAGAAACATTATATTTCCAATAATTATTGGTAGTCTTTCTGACATCCATATGTCGCATGAAATCCACACTTTTATGAAAACTAAAATTCAGAGCAAAGATTACATGTGTGTTCCATCCGCTGAATGCTTGATAAAAGACGCTGACGTCATTGCTGACAAGCTAAGAATATACATTCAGTGCTAGTCCTCTAGTCCAATGTCTGTATATGCGTTTCTGATCTTGCTACAATAAAATGTTTGTAAATAACGCTACTTAATATTTGGGTTGTCTTAAGGAACTTTACTCGAGTCGTATGAGCCATGCGTGATTTAAATGCATGGTATTACATTGAGTAAGTTTGTATTTTCCTTGGTGTGTAACTGGTTTGTTAATATATTTTCACATAGCTTCGCCGTCAAAATCATATGAATTAGAAAATAGAATTCTCAGTGACAGGACAAATAGGTACGACACAATATTGTGTCGTGTTTTTTTTTTACGGCGATCATGCGATCTAGCAAAATATTCCGGCCAGTACTAACCTGTTATTCCTGACTATTTCCCCACATATATAAAGGTGGACAATGGCTGACTCAAAATGCGTCAAATTGCCATTGAGAACATACGCGTCATCCGATGCTCGAACCTGCGACTTACAAACTGGCAACCGACTGAGATAACCAGGCGGCTACATCAGCAATAAAAATATATCATAATTTGAGACGTTTGTTATATTTTACAAACCAATACATATTAAACGGGAAGTCGCAATTTCAATTCCCGACCGCGTCATATCAAAAGTTGTAAATAGTGGTATTGGTGGCGCCATCGTCTACCTCGGCCCTGTTAGGGTTGTGCTAAATCTGGTTAGCCCGGCGTCCAGTTATAATGGCTTAGTTAAGTATCACTGAGAGGCATCACTGTATTTGTTAAAAGCAGACACTGTCCCCATATCGCTTCAAACAATCTTTTCAAGGGTGCAAAACATACATTCAACCACAGATTAATGACACGAAACTCTTGTTTTCCAATTTTATTAACCAACATAATGCTCTGCCTTTAAATGTCACATTTAAACTTTTGCATGGAATATATACATTATTTGCATTGCGCACAACCTTATATGTAGAATTACATTAAATTCTTATCTTGACATAAATAAAAGATCGTTAAATAAATATCATTTAAGCTGTTGACCTTACATATACAGCAAAATCAACTGAACCGTATTATGAAAATAGAAATGATGTACAAAGAGTGTATACACAGACATTGCATAGATATTTACGTTACATACGTGCATTACATTTGGCATACGTTTAGTGGAATATGGGACTATACATGTTAACCTACTTAAACTCATGTGATAATGAGAAATTCACAAAATACACGATAACTGTAATTAAGCTCTCTAGTGGAGTACTTTAGGTAATACCAGAAACTTCTTCATGCACACAGTAAAATGTCATTTAGCGAAAGTTTACATTGAAAGAAACCACATTATTGATTATGCGTATACATACCCATACCCAACCGGTTAGCTCAGCTGATAGAGGGCTGGGCTGTCACCCGGGCAGTCCGGATTCGATTCCAGATCAGGGCTACTCATGTCCGCCTTTTCCGGCACAGCCGTACTAACATGGCTTTGCTATTTGCATTTCCAATGTTTTGTAAACAAATCAAATCTTATGTTAACCATTAAACTAACGTCTCTTCAACCGAACAACAATAATAATTATTCTTTATTTAAAGATGGAGGCTCGATAAGCCTACAAGGCTTATCTCACTCGAGGCCAGCTATCAAACAACATAAACACGAATAACAAGAAATTCTTATATACAATGTTTAGACAATACACACCATGCACACAACTCTAATTAAAACATCATAAAACAGTTTCTTAACAAATACAAGACAGATGCAACAAATACAGAGAAAAAAATATATATCGACATACAGCAGCAGTGACCCGAGTATAACATTGTGTTAAGATAAAGATAATATTTGACATAACAGGTAGGGTTTTAACGTTTGTAACCTTGACGCGGATTGGTTAACTTTCGATAAAGTGTACACGTTACGTTACCAAAATCCACTGAGTTTTGGTGAATTTACCGAAATCCATTTTAGATCTGGAGTGACAAGCAGTCGTAACATCTCGGCATTGTTTTATGTTGCACAGCAAATCTTCAAATTGCGCCGTCCATCTTTGTTCAAAATATTTCTTGTTTCAACAGTATTTCAATTACCAGTATATACAGTGGTCAGTTGACCTTATAAAGCGTTCCTGGTTTACCAACCATTACATATCCTTATAAACTAGAGGCAGAGGAAAAATGGTTTTGAATGCGATATATTTAGTCATACACTCATGAAGGTGCTTTTCGAATTGGTAACCTTTTACATTATCATACTTTTCAAAATAAATACAGAGTAGTGTAAATTGACTAACAATGTTTTACTTTATTCTTACCCATGTCATAATCCTTTGAAATCCAAAATGCACGCATCTTTGTACAAAACAATCGATCAGTAAAGATTTCTATCAAACTTATAAAATGCAGAAACATGTGGGATGACCAATTAGGAAAGTGTTTGAGTGGATACCTCAACCAGGAATTTAACCTAGGACCTGCAGATCGGAAGTCATGTGCTCTACTGAGTATACAAAATATTATTACAGTATATGTTGAGAATTTATAAATTTCAAAATCGGAAGAATATTGAAAGAACAATCGCTGTGGTAGAGCAACGGTCTCCATTACCGGAGTTCGCATCTTTGATCACCGACCATGACATACAATGGTATGCAATCAGTGATGGCATCATTATATCTACTGTAAGATTCTTCATATTACTCTAAACAATCGTACGAGGGATTTTAAACTCAACTTAAACATTCAGTCAAATTTACATGACCCGAGACTCTGGTTTTCTAATTTTGTTTACGAATAGAGTTCCCTCCCTTTAAATGTTACATTATTGAAACATGCTAATGGAACATATACATAATTTTCATTACGTACAGCATAGTTTATATGTACATGTAGAAATATATTGTGGTAATGTTAGCTACTTAAATGTCTCACTGACAGACACGCCACTTGGCTTTTAAGAATGTCTTAAGCCATTTATGTAGCTAAAATGATCACAAGACGTTACACACACCCTATATCCCGTGTACTGAAATAACGACGACCTTTATTGGGTTTGCCTCAGTGGCGTAGGGGTATGGTCGCAGTTACTTCAGTGCTAAGCGCTGATGTCGTTGGGGTCGTGGGTTCGAACCCCTTTGGGTTCACTAATAAATGTTTATTATCATTTTGACTTTAAGTAGCTGACAACTTTTCATGAATCAAAATTAGAGAACAAATGATCTTAGCCAAATGGCACGGAAGGATATGGGTCACATAGCCAGTCCAGCTGGGGAAGCGAATCCGGACATCCGGGTGACAACCGAATAGAGCTAACCGGGCCGGACTGGAAACAGTTAAATACTTACTACAGTATAGTAAGCGTTTGTTCTGAAAGAAAACGTATAATACCTATTGTTTGAGATGGTATTACTATCATGCCATTTTTATGATGTATTACTAAAGAGGTATTTTATATTTTTAACATCATCGAGAAAACTGTGATGCGTAATTGATTTTCACTGACGCCATTTAATTATTAGTCAGTAAATAGTTGTAAAACAACCGAATTGTAATTTAAACGCCCCTTTTACAGTTTGCATATGATTGCCATTATGTCGGTCAATAGCTATACATTGCTAATGTTTGTTTTTGTTTACAACCGACGATAAATAAAATTGTGTATCTTGTATCTTCGTATCATTTGAAAGGCCCACTTCATCATCTGTATATCAAGGTAAATAGTACATTGTTATAGTTATCAAACAATACTCTTATTTAAGCAAAACAATCATAATTTATCAACACTTATCGGTATAGAAAACTAAATATCATATATTACATTATCTTTAATCATTACATTATTTCGTATTTTTATTTATCATCATCACACACATTGGTCAAACTTTATGGTATCGTACTTTTCCATCAAATCCAGACCATTTCATATGAAATGTTTACATAAAAAGTACTGTACACAGTTCGTATTTTGATAAGAAATGACCATGCCTTTCCTAGCACGTAAATAGTAGATAGATATATTTATTTCATCATAAAATGTACAATTTATATGGCATTATAAAATTAAGACATCTATTAGTAACAATAATATGTATGAATCAATAAAGCCATATCAAGCAACATTATATGTTAAGAATAACACAAAAAATAGTTCTAGTAAAAACTCTTATTTCCATTGTGGTCCTTAATATATAGTATTGTGTGACAAATGAAGAATTTTAAGCTTTATATTAAGTTATCACAGTCAGTTTATCAAAGAAATACATCGTGTTACATACATTATAAACAAATAGATAAAACGATACAACAATGAAACTATAAGTTATCCCTGACAGGAATAACTGATGAAAAAGCTAAACAAATAAACTTAACAATATATTAAGTTACACATTATTAAACTGTTAAAAATGACAGACAATAAAATAGTCGCAAAGGTGATCTCTCAAACTGTGCGAATCAGCATACGTACACTCACTTGTTGTTTGGTAATGTAACGACATGATCCAAACAGTTTGGTTAGATTGGTGAGGTTTTTGCGACGGTCAACTATACCAATTCGCCAATTGTCACCCAAAACAATAATATATAATTCAGCTAATCTATCGAGCGTTAATAAGCTTCTAGCTTTCAATGTAATATAAAACATATGACTGTCGGGATTTAGGAGGAGAGGCGCCATTTGAGCCACCCTTGATTCCGCGTATGGAAGCGAACACCGGGTGCTGAGTTGATCGTACTTAGTTGACAATTACTTAACACATTCACAGGCGTATGTTGTCCATATCATAGTTTACCTCATGCGAATCATCATGTGAAAATCCGGTACGGTACGGATTATCTACCCCAGAAGCATTAACATCAACCCATGAAATATAATATCATAAGATACATGTATATCATTTTCCTTGGGTTGATTATCCGTACCTTCTTCGTTGCTGCCATATTTAAAGATGTATCAGGCTCATCTGAACATAAAATGTTTGAATTGGCTATATCCAGTATTGTTGTTACATTGCCTAAATCATCTCTAACCTGAACCATTGCAATGTATAACCGATTGAAAATATCTGTTTTACGATATAACTAATAGAAAAAAACTTGTAATATAGCCCGATTGTTAAACAAACTGGATTTTTTTAATTTTATGATGTACAAACATTATTCTTCAACAAAATTTAATACCGATCAATACATTATGAGTCCATTCTTTGTTAATGCATTTTTATTGATGTTTTAACTATAGGAAATATATTTTTCATGTTTGTTTAGGTAAACAAATGATAAGTACCAACAATATAAAAAATAATTTTAAATGATGGACGGACATGTTAAGTTTAAATTATTTTTACATCGATTGTGAAACAAATTATTACAACATGTATTTATTCTTCTCGGTGATTGCCTGTTGGGTTACCATCCAACTAGTACTCTAATCTACCTGAGGAATTGTAAAGGTGCCTCAAGGCGGGATTCGAACCCATAGCATCTGGACCAGGAGTCAAGCGTTCTTCTCCAATAGGATGGTGCTTAAACCTAAAATACAATATTTCTAAGGTCCCAAATTCTTCTACTTTAAAGTTTAGTTGATTCACAAATTAATTCACCGACTATTCGGTGTTTATTTAAATCATTCCCGACGTTTTGCAAGTTTTAACTGTACATGTTTGTAAAACCAAATGTGTGCAATCGGAAAATTGCTGAAACCTGAAACTTTATCCGAGGCGGTATTTATAAATACAGTCGAATGGACGCGCTAGGATAACGCAATGGTTTAAAATTTGCGATATATTCGTGTCGCAATCGGCTTTGTAGTCATGTTTGTAAGATTGCTCGGTCGGTTAATAATATACATAGCTTTATAGTGGTTCTGTGTTAAGTTCAAAATATGGAGTGGCTAAAAGTACTAACTGGCGTAACCTTACTGTTTGTTTTGTTGAGTTTAGGGACAGTTCTTGCAATTGTTTGGAGTATGGATGACTTGCCAACGGTTCTTTCAAATGAGAAGTTATGTTTGCCGACCGAGCAAAGTACCATCGACTGTCAAACAACCCCTATTAGCCTTCGCACATTTCTTAATAAGGTAAAACAACTATTTTTATAATCTTGCTTGTCATCTGTTAAGAATAATAATAACACTATGTTGCGAAACATTTTTCTTTTGTATATTTTTGGTTGAAATGGCAGACTTTTTAAAGATATTTGCTTCTATAAGTAATTAAATAAAATTTTGCTTCATTGTATAGTATGTTGAACTGCAAAGGTAATTATTTGTTTATACTGTTTGTAGAATCGAGATATTTGGCAAAAATATGGGGGCAGAAGATTTTAACTTGAGGCAATAGATTTTGAAATAAAATTAAGTAGCACTCATATAGTAAAAGTAGTAGTAGTTTAATAACGGATATCAAGGCCGATAATCAATAATATTTTTGAAATGTGGTACAAGAGTTGTGACCCCTGTTTTTGAGTTATGACACACAAGTGTATCCTCATGCCTGAATTGATAATATGTATTATCAACCACAAAGCAAGTAAGATAATATCAGTCGAATAAGTTGAGAGTTATATTCCTTACTTTGTTCAACTTGATTGGTTAAGTTTTGTAGGTTCGTGGAATAGAAGTTTACTATACTTTTAAAATAAAACTTAAGCTGAATTTTGTTGATTACCATTTTGTACATATTTGTCACATTTTATTTATATTGAAAAAATAATTCATATTTCTTTCAGAGTTTATTAATTGAACTGTCTTATAATTTGATGAAAGTGTCTAAAATACTCATTTCATCCTGTTGTAGGATATAAGAGAGAGAGAGAGAGAATACGTGAGAGAGAATAAGGACGTGTTATGCCAGATGCAAGCCAATCTCATAACATTGTTTTATTTTAAAAATAAATATGTTTTAAAATAAATTTAATGTTATCTAACCTCTTCAAGTGTGAAACAGGAAATATTAGAGTAGGTATCGTATGACAAAACATGAAGTTTTAACAGACGAAATCCATTCCCCAGGAACCACTCAACAGGTTACAGTTGTCTTAACGACTGACATTCTCCATGCTAAAAATGTAAACATTTGGCGGTTACCACCTTCATTTATAATATTCAGCTAAAGTATGCGGGTCTTAAAATACTACAATCTCTCTAGGTCACAGCAAAATTTGATCGTCTATACAACTTCATACGTTTCATACAAAACACTTGTTATATATTCGATCGGTGTACACTCACCAACTTTATCAGAAATATGTGTATAACACGCTTTATAGGTCCGTGATAACACTGACTTGGTTTAAACATATACAGTCTGTATACGACGTTGTTAAACATGTTCTGTTTAGGTACACCCGGACAATAAACCCACTCAACGAATTAATGTTCGCAGTTACTATCGGATTTCGCTATTCAAGAGGGTTTTATTGCATTATTTGAATCGACAATTTAAACTTTTCTATGAAGTACTAAGGAAGTAGTGAACTAAATTTGGCACAAATGGAAAATTCGGGCATTCCCAAATAATGTAATCACGGGTTCGGGTAACCTTCAAAATCACTAAATGGTAGATTATAATGGGACTTTGAGTCTCATAAACACCCTAGTGGGGGAAGATCTTTGGTGTCCCTTCGATTACTTCTATTATTAAAATATAGCATTGTTTTTGAACACAGACAGACACATAGGTAGAACAACTGACCATATGTAAGCCTTCTAGATAGCTTCCTCATATACAACTTATACATCCCGGGTTGAATTCGAACCCGACCCTAATCATAGGATAAGAAGGCCCGTATGTTTAAGGATAATACATGCATTGTAACAGAAAAAACTTTAACTGTTAAAAACTGATAAAATTCACAGGCACATTTTTGCCAAGACGATAAGAATGATTGAATCCAACACGCTGTCACTTCCCACAGTGTTGTAGATAACCCTAACTTTGAATAATGAAGAAATACCACATACTAATTAAAACATTAATGAGACATTTTTAGTTGCCAGTGCACCGGTTCATGTTTCACTATTACCGGTATGCCATTTAAACCAAACATTAAATATAGCGTTTTTGTTGCCATTGTTTGTTACTTCCTGTATGTGTTGAGTGGTTGGTCTGCTTGGAAAGCTGATGGCAATCGAATTAGTTAGATGAAATACAAAGAAAAACTATATTTTAATTTTTACAGGCGATTTTAAAGGAATACAGCCGCATTAAGCAAGAAGAAAAGGACAAAATGGACCAGTATTTCTCTATCGAAGCAAACAAACTTAGTCTGAAATCAATTTATGACAATGAATATTGGGAAATGAAGCCTGCAGCAAGAGTTACTGGAAAGACCTTGAAGACAACCTTAATAAGTATGAGGCTTATACAACCGTATTAGATAAATGAATGCCAAATTTGTAATAATTCAAAACGCATAATAGTATTGAAAATTATTTTTTGTAGAACATTCATGATTTTCGCTTTATCTGAGTGGGTATCATTTTACGCAGCTCGATGTTTTCGTTTTGTTGGCAGACTGGATTGACATAATGTAAACAGCTGTCATTTCGATTTAGTTATGAAATGACAGCTGTTTACACAGCCTCCTTCAAATGTACACGAAAATACAAACGACTCCATACACTTATTTTATATTTTAATGAACAGGGTTATATTATATTAATATTACGGTTAATTAAATCGCACTATATAAACACGTCATTTATTTTGTCGTTTCAGACAAAAATGAAAACGAAATGGAACCGATTCGAGACTGGTGCCACGGTAGGGAGTTACGTGACAACAACGGGTTTTTAACACAAGGCATACGATACAATAAAGGTCGATTAGTCGTTCCCGTGTCTGGCGTTTATTTTCTGTATTCATTTGTAGATTTTTATGAGCCTTGCGTACGGGAAACTGGTGAACCAGACATAAACAACCTTGATAGTCCGATAAAACATGGCATATACAAATTCAACATACTTGAGGGCCAGGAAAAAGAAGTAATTCTAAGTCACCAGCCACATAAATGGTCGATAAACCGTTACTTTAATTCATATAGTAGCTACATTACATCATTAGCTGAACTTACAGCGGGCGATGAGATATATGTAAAAGTAAGCAACATTACAAATATTGACCAAGCCGATGACAATTTTTTCGGTCTAAACCTAATCTAAGCGCTAGGGGGCGTGAATTTGTATAACCGTCACCCGTTCAATAAAAATATGCAGCGTTCCAAATAATTTTTCTGAATTGAATTTGAACGACCGACTCTCAACAGAGTGGCGGTTATGCAAATTCATGATCAAGATAATAAAACCATCTTGTGTTTCTCTAAATTCACTATTTTGTAATCGATTTGTTTACGCAATTTTAAATGGTTGGATATGTCATCGCTCGCTTCATGTTTGACAAGCCCCGTGTTAAATGCAGTCTCATCAGAAGAACATCCTTTGGGAGATTCAAACTTCAGCTTTTGTTGAGATGTAGTAGCTTCAGAGAGGGCCGTTCTGGGGAGGTTGCAAAACAGACGCACAACCATTAAGGTTGCAATGCTCTAAAATGACAACATCTTGAATTTAGAGAAAATAGTACCGCTTAAGCTTGTGACCATAAATGCACTTCAATATACGTTTAACATACTAAACGTTCTCGCATTCATACATGTTCTTGTATATGTTCCATTTTGGCCATTGGATTATTTTCACTCATTATATCAACATTGACATTATGCATATATTTACCAACACTTTCCTGTATTTCGTTTCGACAGGAAACAAGCTTTGTTTTTTTGTTCTATTTTATTTCTGTATTATTGTAACTTTTGTAAACAGTTGAAGTATCTGTAAGAAGTGTCGTGTAAGCAAATTTGTTTGAATCAACCTATGTGTGTATAGTATGATACATTTACATCAACATATCCAGTGTATATATACATCATGTAGTATTTAATATTTTACTATATTATATAATCAGTTGCATAATCATTATAATATATACTTTGTTATGCAGAATTATGACATGTTAATTAATTGTGTCTTCTGCGCAACTGTATATGTTTGAATAATCATGTACATGTATTTATAAATATGCTGTCCTCATGGGTCGCGAGACAAATAAGTTTATGAACTATCTTATCGTACATCATTTTCTGTAGATGAATTATAATGCAGATCTTTCAGCGATAGAAGGGGGTTAAGATTTTTAGCAGTACATTCCTTAGCCATTTATCATACGAGAGGACCATTCTTAAATTTGCGATACTACGGTATTAACAACGGGTATTACTTTTCTTCATTGAAATATTAATATAAGTATCATATTTAATATATTAAAATAGTTCTATACATTTGACTCTTGTCAATAATTTCAAATCATGTTGATCTTCGTTGCATCGCTTTCCCATTTGCTACAATTCCATCTGTAAATGTATCATTCGTTTTCATCTAAGGCAAGCCTGACTGTGATAACCAAGTTATCATTACTAAATACCATTTTGTATAAAATTGCATTAACTTCATAAACATATTAAGCGATGCTATGCGATTGACTTCTGTACATGACGTCATTACAAGGAAACGTCCCATGTGATGTCACTATGTGCAAGCAGGAAACAATATTTAATCATTGGGCCAGTTTTGGGTACATGGTACATGGTAACGTCACTAGTGTCATTTTCTTGAAATGACGTCACTTATCGAAGAGGTTTGAAATCGTACAGCGGCGCTCATTTATGTGTTGTGTTTCTTTTTTATTCAATTGTTTATGGTTATATATTAATTTCGCCTTTGCCTTTGAGATTGAAGGGCAACACGATTGATTTGTATTTGGTCAAAATGCCATTATATGGCTTATTAACAATTACGGGTCATTGAAAAAGACGTATCATGCACACATGATGTATCTATACATAATGCGATATATTTTGTACATTATTTTTCTCTTCTCAGATTTCTACATGGTGGTTTCTTACTGATTACATTGCATTTAAACTTTATGTTTGTTTGATAATGAAGTGTTTCTAAACCGAAAGTAGACTTTATTAGACATCATACAAAAGTAGGAACTTTGACTAATCATTGAGTATGTTCTAATACATTATTTTAATTACGAACAGGGCATGCCACAATGTTTCTAAACATACCAGAAATTGCCTCATTCAACAATTTATGCCAAAATTAATTCAAATGAAGGCGAAGTGTCTTCGAAGAAGTTACGAGTTAATGCCATATTGATTGCATATATTATGTCAAATTCAACAACATTTAAAAAAAGTGTTGTCGTTGGGGAGAATGTCATTTCTTGACAAAAATGCGGAAACGTTTTTAAGTACCTTAATAACAAAACATTTTAAATGTGAATGTTGTATTTGTTCTCATTGTTGTATATCTTATAAAATAAGAATACAGAATGTTGTATATGTTCTCATTGTTTTATGTCTTATAAAATAAAAATACAGATTTGACATAACATTGTTGTTTTATAAATATCTATAGTTGTAAGTTGATATTTGCAAGAACTACGACACCGTGGTGATTGAGTCTCTTATCTGAAGGAAAAATTCATAGAATTTATATTTGTTGTAATCGAAAATGACGCCGTTATGTCAACATTTTTTTTATTTGTGTTCCACTGTCAATGCAGTACATTTGTGTCAAAGTAAAGAGACACAACTTGACACAAGTGAGAGTTGGAAATGTTTGGCATCGAACCAATGTCAGACGTTTTATTAAATAATTATATAAGCAGTTAAGTTAACAAACTTTGAAGTTGTGCAAATGATAATATTATTATCAGTGTGACATTAAGGTGTGTTGCAACCCGTTTTGTAATAATAACCCGTTTTGTAATAAACATTTCAAAGTTGTCAGAAAACTTATTTCACATGACCTAATAGGAAAACTCAAGCAATAACGACATCGTGTTAAAGAACCCGTTTTGTAATGCCATTTTTTGAGACTCAACCCGTTTTGTAATAAAAATGTCAAAGTTGACAGAAACGTCTTATTTCATCTAGAATTAACTGGAAACCAGTCTTCCTATGTGAAATATGTCTTATTTCAGAACATTGAAAAGGAAAATCTCTACCAGAAAGACATAATTTTAAAGAACCCGTTTTGTAATACTATTTTTTGAGACTCAACCCGTTTTGTAATAAAAATGTCAAAGTTGACAGAAACGTCTTATTTCATCTAGAATTAACTGGAAACCAGTCTACAACTGTAAAATGAGTCTTATTTCACAAAACCTAATAGGAAAACTCAAGCAATAAAGACATACTTTTAAAGAACTCGTTTTGTGATACTATTGTAATAAAAATGTCAAAAGTGACAGAAACGTCTTATTTCATCTAGAATAAACTGGAAACCAGTCTTCTTATGTGAAATATGTCTTATTTCTGAACATTGAAAAGGAAATTTCTGCCAGAAAGACATCACGTTAAAGAACCCGTTATGTAATACTACTTTTTGAGACTCAACCCGTTTTGTAATAAAAATGTCAAAGTTGACAGAAACGTCTTATTTCACCATGAAATAACTATTAACCAATATACAACTGTAAAATGAGTCTTATTTCACAAGTTTTAAAAGGAAAACTCAAGCAATAAAGACATACTTTTAAAGAACCCGTTTTGCAATACTATTTTTTGAGACTCAACCCGTTTTGTAATAAAATGTCAAAGTTGACAGAAACGTCTTATTTCATCTAGAATTAACTGGAAACCAGTCTTCTTATGTGAAATATGTCTTATTTCAGAACATTGAAAAGGAAAATTTCTACCAGAAAGACATCACGTTAAAGAACCCGTTTTGTAATACCGTTTTTTGAGACTCAACCCGTTTTGTAATAAAAATGTCAAAGTTGAAATTAACGTCTGAATTCATCGTGAAATAACTGGCAACCAGTCTACAATTGTAAAATGAGTCTTATTTCACAAGACTTTAAAGGAAAACTAAAGCAATAAAGGCATACTTTTAAAGAAACCCGTTTTGTAATACCATTTTTTGAGACTCAACCCGTTTTGTAACAAAAATCTCAAAATGAGCGGAAATTATTATTTTCAACATTTGCTCGCAAGAAACAATTGTACAAATGTGACTCAGTAAAGAAATTATCTGAGCGGAACGAAACGCCAATGATGCACAACTACACTTGATGCTTATCAATCCTCTGGAGTTTGGTTGAAATCCAACCATCCGTATTGGAGATAAAGCGCGGACAAACTTCATCATGAACTGTATATGTATAAAAACATCAAAGTGCCATAACTCGGTGACAAATTATTTTGTCTAAATCGATAATTTGACTGACGATAATGTATCCAAAGTCATTTGTCCTCCTCTGAACTAGGATTCACGTAGAGAAGTTATTTTCTTATGGAAGTTCAGGTTGGTACTGGTTGATGACCCAGGAGCACTGGTTAGGTCAGGTGTCCGCCATATATGACTGAAACTGTTAAGCCTGAAAAGGTCAATAGTAATTATTATTAACAATGTGACCTAAAGTTGGACCAACAAAGACTATTAAGTTCAATACACATTTTAACCATCAGAAGAAGGCGGGCGGTGGGGTGGATCCGAAGAAAAAGGAAATAAGAAGTGAAATTTGTTCGTGTATATACGGCGGTGAGTAGACTTAACCAGTTTACTCAGAAGTACTGCAACATCTCAGATCTAAACTGCTCTATTTAATGATTAAACCAAACATGTTCATTGCTTTGGCAGATTATGATAAGAAGTCAAACTTCAAGTAAACAGATGACATTCACTAAATGCCGTGTCAGATCTCAGTGCTTTGAGTGTGCTATGTGGATTATAATACTTACTGAGTGCTTAATATTATTTTTGGACGGTACAGGTACCGTATATAGTAGTGGCAATTTTGAGAGGCATACAATAATTGGTTCCCGTTTTCAAAACGCAAAACAGACTGAAAGCCGGTAACATGTCAAAATCATCCACATCGTCCTAATTACTACGCGAAAAGTAGTTCCAACGTTTACCGACCTTGATATATCATAAACGTTTCAATAAAATGAAATATTGAAACGGTGACCTGCTAAAGTGGTTTGTGAACTAATTAGTTTCTGTGGAGTTCAGATAGGTTTAAAGCAATGTATTAATACACACGAGTTTGTTTACAGTTTTGGATTTATCGTAGATATGGTCTCGTTGCGCACGGTTTTATCGGTGTCATCTTTCTACGTACACCTCACTCTGTGCTTGGAAAATTAATTGGAAAATACCCCACTAGGCCACACCAAATTGATCTCACGTTCGTCGGATTACCCGCACCAAATTATCAGGATTTGAAAATGGGTCGAAATTTCCCGGTACGAAACAAAAGTGAATTCCGTATGTAATTTGTCGGGTTTCGTTTGTTTATTTCGATGTTCACAGCGACTACCGCGTTATCGTGTCGGTAGACTGTCTTGCAGACCTGTAGCAACAGTTTAAAATTTTGTAATATTCGATAGCATTTAAAATCAAGCAAAGTTCAAGATGGCAGCGCCCTAGCTTGGAAAGTCATACAAATACTGAAAAATGCATGCAGAAGCGAAAACGGATAATAGGAAATGAATCAAATTCGGATAGAATAAAGCGAGCACCGAGCTGTATAATATGTGTTTGGTCTGTCTATAATTCTGATCAACACATATGTGTACGATTCGATGCTTCGTTATAAACGTATTGATTGGGAAAATGCATTAATATAGGATAGCGTGGAAGAATAGTTACACAACTAGAATTTAGAACACACAATGGTAAGCCCCCTTATTTAGTTTTAGTTTTACATTGTTCAGAATCACCCTGTCTGTCAGTGGTTTTGTCCAGATATAACATACATGTATTTAGTTTAAGGCAAGAAATACTTAATCAGTTTTCATGGAAATGTAACTTGGCAAACAGAAGCTATCAGAAGTGTAGATTATGTGAGCCATCTTTGAGGCATATCCACCAAGGCATAAAGGAGTTATGACCCATTAACAGAAACTAGTTGTGCATCTCATGGTAACCTTCAAGTCTAAGTGGGTGGCTCACTGATGTGTAGTTTTAAGTTTGCAGTCATTTGTCGCGTCTGTCTATCATGTTTCCTTACTTTAAAATGTTGGCACTTAATTATCATATCATGATATCTAGTCAGTTTTTGTGGTTATCCTGTTGTATAGTTTCTATTACCCTTTTCAGCTTCATACTGATATCATAATATACTTTTTTTTTCGCTCGCTCGAATAAAAGACAGTTTGAAAAAAATATAATTTAATTTTTTTTTCGCTCGCTCGCCCCATATTTTTTTGGGGGGGGGGGGAATCCGAAGAACAAAAAAATAATTTGGTGTGGCCCTACAACAAGATACCTCAACACCTATGGCAAGCTAGTGATATCATAACTTTATGCCTGGGCATACTGATTTTACTCTAAGTTCGTGCTGATATAATTTAATATGTCATGTTATAATTAATATTCACAAACGTTACATAAAGGGTCTGATATCTTTGTATTTAATTTATTTACAATCGTGACAAACATTTCACTTGTTTTACAATTATAAGGTTCTACCATTATTACTGACCATTTTTCTTTATTTCGGTTGAAAATCTAGCATTTCTAGGACAAGCCGGATTGAAGATCTCTTGGATAAAATGTTTACTATTTTTCAATAAATGTTTATTCCTTTTCGCATTTCTGTCTTATGTTTTAGTTTTGTTTCATATTCCATGCAAACCATCTTACCTATTTACACATACTTCGATATTATAAAACTGTCAAGTTACAAAACGGAAACTTGTATGCAACGAGTTTGTTTTTGCCAGCTTGGCTACAGAGACGAGTGGTACTGTCCCACAGCACTTTTGTGCTTTGATTACTCTTTGGTTCTCCTAGTTATTCCTTATGGTCGACCAGGCCATTCCTTGCGTCTCTGTTCCCTTATCTATGTACCCTTGAGCCTCCTCAAGTGCCTTATGTTTTGTGGATTGTTGTTTTCCCGGAGGCCTGTTTGAGGAGACATTGTCTTATGAATGTGGCGTTCCCTGTAGCATCTTAGTGTCTCTTTTTTGTAATCCCATTGAGATTTGAGTGTGAATATGATATTTTGAATGTAAGTATTGAGTGCTGAGGAACGTTTATATATTCTTTTTAAGTAGTTACCAGTTTACTTAACGTTTATATATGTTACAGTTTTCCAGTTGTTGTCCGTCCTTTTCAGTTGATCTTATTCACTTGAACTATCAGAACATGTTGAAATGCTTATTACACACCATAATGATGATAAAATACAATGTATACTGACTCTCTGCTCCTGCACCATTGGAACATGGTACCTACAAAACAAGGTTGCGCCTAGGACATATACATTCTTCTAGAAGTTTCATTGCTGAAGTATTACCATTTATGGAGGCGCTTTAGCGTCTCATTGCTATCATCGTCAACCCGAAGTACCGCCATATTCATCGTCTCAAGAAAAACAGTACATGTAAAGTCCTTATAGTTATTATAGATTTGACGAGTATAATGGCTGATTTATCAGGGATATGTCAATTATTGAATGAGTTTACCTGAATAGTCGCGTATTAATTTCTAATACCTTGGAAGCGCCTCCTAGGACCTTCAGTTCTTTGACATTCTCACTGCTATAAACTGGCAATCTATATGGCATTTGCTGATCGACTTCTTTATTCATTCTAGGTATGGGCGAATTTGTTTGTACCAAACCGGTTTGAAACCAAAACTGGTTTGTCAAACCTTTCATTTGTTGTGGTCCAACCAACTACTTATAGAATTATACAAGGAAAATATCTTCAAATCGCAATAAATAAAAATCTCTTAAAGATATATTATATCGTCTGAACAGATGGTCGGTGTTATTTGAAAATTAAGCAATGAGATTGCAAATCTTTGATCGTTGCGTGCACATATGATGCATGTTTTTGTCACTAATTGTTATAAGGCATATCATGTTCCTGAAAGAGATATTTGAATTTGAAACATAAGTACTTAGATGTTATTCAGATAGCTTATACAAATACCTAAACTTTAATAAAAACGACATCATTTAGTTGTATGCGCGTTAAATTATTCATGTAGACTACTGGAGATTGACAATTTTCCTTTTGTAATGTTACACCACTTGAAATATGAACATGCATGTTTAAATATTTTGGGCAATAAACTACAACGAATGGTATAGAGAGTAGAAAATGTATGTTATTGTAAATCACCAACCTACGGTCGAATCTACAGGTCAAATATTAGTCTGCTTAATCGGAACTGGCTATAAAATCGTCCACATTGTAACTTTGCAAAACAGAAGTTACATATTTCTAAACTCTGACTTTCTTATCGAGCACCAATCTGTCTGCAATTACAATACTGCTAGCGGTTAAAACTGCAATTCGATTTTGATGCGACTGTGTCAACTAATAATCGTTATGGTCTTCTGACACTGTAAGTTCTTATACAATCAAAATCACGTGGGTCATTTTTATTCGACTAAACCATCTGTTTGTTTGCAAACCAATCTTAATCATAACTGGTTTCAGTTTTCAACCTAACTACAACAAAACTGAAACCTCAAACCTAAACTAGGTCTTGCAAAACAAAATCGCCCTATATTTACAATATAGAAACTACACACCGTTTTATTGATTTATAAAATCCCATTTCAAAACTTAAACCGCATCAGCTTTTCAGGTCTAAGCTTTTGTTGGACTGTTTTGAAAAAATTGAGTTTTAAAGCATGCCTTTGTTCATAAATAAACCTGATACGTACAACTTTACAATTCATATGACAATAGAACAGCTAATATTGATCAAGGTCTATACCGACGTCTAAATTGCTAATCAATTATTAAACAAATATGACACAGAAGAAAATATGAGATATTTATAAACGTGTGTTCATTGATTTTCACCTGGATTAATCACATTAAACTTGATATGTCGTTGTTAAGGATAAAAAGATATTGTATGACAATCAGACATGTGAGTCATGATTGAAGGTTAAAGAGGTACATTGATAAAATGTCACCTTAATAATAAATAATAATAATTTCTGCTAACATTATGTGATTGGTATTTATTCATACACATTATGAGTAGTAAAATTATGGATTAAAAACTTGCTGAAAATACATTTTTTGTGTATACTACATTTTCCAAACCATGTTTTTATTGGCTGATCACCTCATACTAAACATGAACCGTTAAACCATTGCTGTCCAACCTAAAATGACGACATAACCAGAAAAAACATAAGCTCTGCGTTCAGTTACGGCTAACAGTTGCTCACGTTACGAAACTGTTTTGTGTTGTATCACAGGCATACCGTATCGCATTCCCGCCACTGAATCATCGTGTTTCGCCCACATCGGTGTTTCCTATGCACTTATAAAGTTACGTAAGTGAATCATATCATTTCAATTAGGTAATTTATTTTCTGTGAATTAATAAGGAAGTGATAATGTTAATGTGGTTAGATTTGATATCTTGCAAAGCCCCCGTTGTGAACATAAGGATATAAATGACCAGGATATTACAACAAAACGACGTGTCGTCCAAATTTACCTCCAACTTGATGACTAATTTTACAATATGCAGGAAGGTTAAAATCCGGTTTGAGAAAACAATAATTCCATACTTCTGAAATATATGTATTGTCTATTTTTATAAGAAAAGCTTCGTCGTAATGTATAAAGATGTTTTACAGCGTATTTGTTCATTTCAGGTGCAATACTTTACGATACCAAATGTTTCTAAATGTTGTTTATCTTATCGGATATTTTGAGTAGCCATCTATTCAATGTCTCAAAATACAATCGCCTGCAAATATGAGTTTGAGATGGTCCTCAAATAAGACCTTTTAGGATATTGGAACGGAGGCGGGGAGGCATGTTATATAGCAGTCATTGGACAACAAATGGGGCTAAGGGCATGAGGTGATGTTTACAATTCATATGGAAAAACACTTGAAAAAAATACTGGTGTTATTGGGACTTGTACAACGAAACTATACCTTACCTGCAAGTCTGTATAAACTCTTCACGTCTATGGCCTCATGTGAATTAACACCAATATTTGAACATAAAATGATTCACTTCTTAAAATGAACATAAACTGATTGACTTCTTAAAATAAACATAAAATGATTCACTTCTGAATATAGAACATCTCCAAAATAGAGGCTATTGCCTACATGTAGCCTACATGTAAAATACAAACAAAGTTATTTGAATTTTTGGCATTGTCAAATAGTACATGTTGTCCGGTAAATCAGGCTAATTGCACACGCATTAATTTTGCAAAAGAAACACATGTATACAAAGATAACAATCAAATCTACCTCAGGATATCGAGAATTGTTTAAGAAAAACATAAATTTAAGTTTTAATTCCAAAATAACATCAATAGTAACAAGGGGTGAGTACGGACAATCTATTTTTTATTTTATTTATATTGTTTTAATTTTGAAAACAACTCGATAACATAAGCCAGTTTACTCTCTCTCCTTTCCAAAAAATACTTTTGATATTACAAAATACTTAACAGACATTTTATGTGCATTTACCGGAATGTAAAACATCATCAAAAGTCATTCTACATCTACAAATTTACTATACAGTGTATAGTGTTGATCTATAAATGTGAATACTATATTGATAAACTGGTCAAAACATATGACAAGGCTATCGCCTTAGCGGTATACTTTTGTTTGTACCGCAGGGTTAAACGGAAATATCCATATTAATACTAATCCGGAGTGCGTCTAGGTTGTCTTAGAAATACAAATGTCCGATTAGCATGCATGCAATTCTCACTATTAAATATTGATAAATAGAACGTTGAAACTATTAGCCATACCGGAAACGTGTGTGTCTGCTCGTCATATTTTTTGTTTCTTCAAATTGCCAACTTTCTGGGCAATAGTGATTGCTAAATGCAGTAACAGACAGATTGTGAATGTTCTTATAATGTCATTCTAACCACGGACATATAAACCAGGATTACGGTTATCACTGATGCACAAGATACACCGACTTTTATAATCTGCACAAAATAGCTAATGGAAAAGATACTGGTAACTTAATATGGAAATACAGTAGCTAATATGACAATTTGTTTACTAACAAGTAACTAGATTTACACAGGGCAAGCAAATCCACAATTCTTATTTTCTCCCTCGCTTCGTTCGTCCGAAAATAAATGTTTCTTTTCTTGTACTCCATGTTCTACCTAACAAACAACTCAACACAACATATGTTTGCAGGTGGCGGTTTACTACTTTTCGAAAAACGAGGTCACATTTACAATTATTACATAATGGTGCATGAACTAAACATTACAATATATCAAAGTTGTTTGGCTATTCATCATATTATTATAATACCATTTAAGGGACAATACGTCTCCTTAGTACTCAGAACGACAGGTAAATCATGCACTGCGCACCGGCTGCCCAACCCCTCTCTTTTTGTGAGGGGGGAGGTAGGGAGAATCCATGCACTGACCAGTGAATAGGCTCTCTCCGCCCCCTGACTTCAGAGTACTTATGCGGTAGATTTTGATAACTAAAATCCAGTACAACATGTATATGTATTTACGTCATATGTCTGACCATCTCCTCTTAATGATCTTCAAATTAATATACAATATACTATCATAGTAATTTGCCGAACTAATATTTATAAACGTCTTCTCGCTTTGTGTAGTAAACCTCGAATTATCAAAACCCCGCGCTTATTCACGTTAATTTCGTGCCTTACTTGAATCCCAGTATCGTTAAACCCAGTAAAGAATCATAAAGTCCGAAAAGAAAACGACAAGCTATCTGCAGCCCCAGGCCTTCAGAGCTAACAGCGCTTTAATTGAAAAATGTATTTCACCTTAACTACGTCGCGGTTTTGTCTATACCTCGTGAAATTTTAGGCGACTTTTGCATCAAGATAACAGTTTACTGCGCAATATGTTAGCCTTGTCAATGTTTACATCAGCATATCGTATGCGTATCGAGTAGTGACAAGTGCCAGATACCCGGGCACATTCAACTTTGAACGATTTTATACCAACATGTGTTCAGTTCGTGGAAGAAAGTATGTTAAGTAAATAATTGAACGAATTTCGGTGAGCGTGGTCTAAGGGCTGTTTACTGAATGAACAGAACAAAGTTGGGAATGTAATCAAACGAAACCCAACACGATTAATAAACTGTATGCTCATTCTTAAATGTAGATTCTATCGCATGTAATGCTTTCAATAGGATCTATCCGTTGATTAAATGTTTGTAAAATATTTGCAATAGCTGGTAAAATATTAAACTTTGGTTTTCAGTCAATAATATTGCCTTGGTGTGACAACAATAGGACCACATTATCAAACATTTCACACGCATTGCATTTTCTATACACCATGTTGAGAAACATTTTATTATAACATTCAGGTGTTCTGTAACAATAGATTTCATACTGCAATCTTTGTTCGCAATATTTTCTAACCCTGATCAGAAAATGGTCGACATGTGTGTACTGATAACCCAGTTTTGTTTGTAATCATGTCGTACACTCATGATTTGTTCAAATGTGTGTTATGACAACACGGTAACTTATTACCATGGACTACTTTCACGCATGCGTTGAGTGTTTTTTGTAAATTTGGGAAACCACATGATTTGTATCCAAAAATATATCTTATAGCGGAAAACCCCAATTTACTTCTATTTTTAGATAGTCGGAACTGTTTTGAGCCAGTCCTGACGGATAAGGTGTGAATTGTGTGTCAAGTAATAAAATGGCGACTCATATTAAAGAGTGTTTGGAGGAAATGGAGGACGCAAAGGCAAGTTAAGAATACTTATTACATAGTATATAATGCTGTCATCTCAATTGTTACTTAGTAGCATAGTGTTTACAAACTGGTTAAATCGAGGCGACAACAAACGTACATAGCTGTCTGTGTATGGTATATAAATGATCACGTTGTGTCTCTGCACGATGCACATGTTTTACCGTCGACCAGCAATCAATTGCAAATCATTGTAATTCGAAAGTTTCTATGATATTTGGATTATATTTATTATTATTATTGATTATTTAAATATGAATTATATATTGGACTAATTTGAATTTATTATGCATTGAACTTCATGGTACATTTCTCTAATTTTATCTGAATCTACATACATTTGTATTTACAGCCATTCATAGCGAGACAAGAAACACGTATTAGGAGCAATAAAATATGCATAGTATTGATGATTACCAATGTTACATTATGCATGGCATTGTTAGGTGGTATTTTATATTGGCGTGAAATCCGACTGAAAAAATTGGAACCCAAAGAACAAGAGCTCTGTGTTCCTGTTTCATCATTGGATTTGCCATTACCTTTTGACCCGGAAGAAAAAGGTCTCAAGGAATATGAGGGGCAGAATCGGGAAAAGTCGTTTTGTGGGAAATCAAGCGTTGTTCTATATTTCTTAGTGGAAAAGGTAATTCTGGTTATGGGTTTTATCGCATTGTCTAGAGACTTAATTACACATTTGTTTGATTATGAATTAGTTTAGAATGTCCGTACGGCAGTCTGTAAATTCATAATTGAGCCCTACCAGAAATATTCCCTGTTTGAAAGAATTGGATTTTGATGTATGTAATTAAGACATTTTTCTTCTATATTGCAGGCCATCGAGTCATGGGACGAAGGCTATGTATCTGGTAAGAATCTATTTACAGAAGTATTGAAGATTGATTTGCAGTTATTTATAAATCGGTGTCTTAAATTAGCAATGTCTAACTAACTTGTATTTTAACAATGGTATTACTAAATGTTTCTGTAATTATTACTTTATTATTTTTATTTTGAACCTGGTTGTATTTGTGTCTGTGTGTGTGTTGTTTTAATTTTGTTTCTGTTGCAATGTAAATCATCACTTTATATTAGGACGAAATATTGTATACAATGAAGTTCCATATCTAGGTCAGCCATGTTGTTGTAATTCAAACCCTTAAATATATGTTTATATAACACAGTACCACAAAGCTCGTGTATCCGTATGTTGTTAAAATACTACATGCTATACCTGATTAATAAGTGAGATGGTGACCGGATCTATGATGGTTCAAGAAATCAATGACAATATAGCGCTTAAGTGTGAGGGTAGTTAGCTATTAATCGATTAAATCTTCAGTATTTTTACTAACAAAATCAAGGCTGTAAATCTCTATGTGGTTATTAAGTTATTATTTCTGAGTGTTTTTGATGAATGTTATGTTCCCCTTTTCTAAAGTACAATGCCTTCACGTAATATTCATGTTCCTGTCTCCTCCCCATTTCTACCCGTGGCCAATGGCTTTCTTAGCTTGTCATATGATGTGTTCAATTCACTCAGTCCCTTTCTTCATTTGTTGTCTTCTTGCATTTTTTTATGTTTGTTTATAATAAACTGAACAATTCCTTACTTCACCCATTCCCATAGTTGTTTTCCCTTGCATCGCCTCAATTCCTAATGTTTCGTAGGCTGGTGTTTCCCTAGGATATGTGCTCGGAGGCATTATAGTGTGTATGTGGCGTTCCCTGTAGCATCTCAACCTGTCTTTCTAATACATGTACATATTTTGCCACATAAGTATGTTTTATTTTTTTATTTTGCATTATGATACATTTTGTTCTATATCATTTCCCTATTTGTTACAAGGTGACCTACCTGTGACACCTGAGGGATGTACGCTTGTTGCCCGTGAAACACCATCTGGACATGCACATGGAATTGATTTTGAAGAAATGAAAAATGGTGAATACGTTTATTTTAATTTTGAATAACATTCATTTAATGTTCATTGCATTGAAGTGTTTCTTAACTCAATTCGTATCAAACATTTTCAAACTTGAATTACTTTTAGATGCATTTCTGAATAATTATATAAATACAAGACTGTGGGATTTAGGAACCATTAAAATGAAATATGAGATGGTTTAAGATTTTTGCTGAAATTACTGGATTAAAACTTTTGTATGGCCATGGTACATAGTATCATATCATTGTTATTATTGTGTAACCTTGACAGAGGAAAAGGCAGCGACATGTTCTAGTGTCAGTTAAGACTGGTGGCAGTTTTGTTTCTGTCCTAAAGTGTGTATTATTTTATTCTGGGTTTCTGTTCGGTTGCACACCTCGAAATTCAATCACGATCTGTACATTATTTTGACATATTAATGCCAATAGTAATATTTTGTTTTTCTCTCTGCTTTAAGGCGAATCGGACGTGATTCACTGGATATCTTCCAAATTAACCCTAAATGGAGG